>CM065677.1:13134353-13280440 GCA_033220385.1 Triplophysa yarkandensis
TGTGCTGCGTTCACAAGAAGAAGAAGAAGAAGAAGAGATTTTTATCATCGAGGAGAAGTCAAGAAGACTCTGAAGACAGCAGTGATGGTGAGTTATATCATATACACTATAATGTACACTAGAGTGATGTAATGAGACAGATCTCACACTAATAATACATACAGTTATATCATATACACTATAATGTACACTAGAGTGATGTAATGAGACAGATCTCACACTAATAGTACATACAGTTATATCATATACACTATAATGTACACTAGAGTGATGTAATGAGACAGATCTCACACTAATAGTACATACAGTTATATCATATACACTATAATGTACACTAGAGTGATGAAATGAGACAGATCTCACACTAATAGTACATACAGTTATATCATATACACTATAATGTACACTAGAGTGATGTAATGAGACAGATCTCACACTAATAATACATACAGTTATATCATATACACTATAATGTACACTAGAGTGATGTAATGAGACAGATCTCACACTAATAGTACATACAGTTATATCATATACACTATAATGTAAACTAGAGTGATGTAATGAGACAGATCTCACACTAATAATACATACAGTTATATCATATACACTATAATGTACACTAGAGTGATGAAATGAGACAGATCTCACACTAATAGTACATACAGTAATATCATATACACTATAATGTACACTAGAGTGATGAAATGAGACAGATCTCACACTAATAGTACATACAGTTATATCATATACACTATAATGTACACTAGAGTGATGACATGAGACAGATCTCACACTAATAGTACATACAGTAATATCATATACACTATAATGTACACTAGAGTGATGACATGAGACAGATCTCACACTAATAGTACATACAGTAATATCATATACACTATAATGTACACTAGAGTGATGAAATGAGACAGATCTCACACTAATAGTACATACAGTAATATCATATACACTATAATGTACACTAGAGTGATGAAATGAGACAGATCTCACACTAATAGTACATACAGTTATATCATATACACTATAATGTACACTAGAGTGATGAAATGAGACAGATCTCACACTAATAGTACATACAGTAATATCATATACACTATAATGTACACTAGAGTGATGAAATGAGACAGATCTCACACTAATAGTACATACAGTTATATCATATACACTATAATGTAAACTAGAGTGATGAAATGAGACAGATCTCACACTAATAGTACATACAGTTATATCATATACACTATAATGTAAACTAGAGTTATGAAATGAGACAGATCTCACACTAATAGTACATACAGTAATATCATATACACTATAATGTAAACTAGAGTGATGAAATGAGACAGATCTCACACTAATAGTACATACAGTAATATCATATACACTATAATGTACACTAGAGTGATGAAATGAGACAGATCTCACACTAATAGTACACACAGTAATATCATATACACTATAATTTACACTAGAGAGATGAAATGAGACAGATATCACACTAATAGTACACACAGTAATATCATATACACTATAATGTACACTAGAGAGATGAAATGAGACAGATCTCACACTAATAGTACATACAGTAATATCATATACACTATAATGTACACTAGAGTGATGAAATGAGACAGATCTCACACTAATAGTACATACAGTTATATCATATACACTATAATGTACACTAGAGTGATGTAATGAGACAGATCTCACACTAATAGTACATACAGTTATATCATATACACTATAATGTAAACTAGAGTGATGTAATGAGACAGATCTCACACTAATAATACATACAGTTATATCATATACACTATAATGTACACTAGAGTGATGAAATGAGACAGATCTCACACTAATAGTACATACAGTAATATCATATACACTATAATGTACACTAGAGTGATGAAATGAGACAGATCTCACACTAATAGTACATACAGTTATATCATATACACTATAATGTACACTAGAGTGATGACATGAGACAGATCTCACACTAATAGTACATACAGTAATATCATATACACTATAATGTACACTAGAGTGATGACATGAGACAGATCTCACACTAATAGTACATACAGTAATATCATATACACTATAATGTACACTAGAGTGATGAAATGAGACAGATCTCACACTAATAGTACATACAGTAATATCATATACACTATAATGTACACTAGAGTGATGAAATGAGACAGATCTCACACTAATAGTACATACAGTTATATCATATACACTATAATGTACACTAGAGTGATGAAATGAGACAGATCTCACACTAATAGTACATACAGTAATATCATATACACTATAATGTACACTAGAGTGATGAAATGAGACAGATCTCACACTAATAGTACATACAGTTATATCATATACACTATAATGTAAACTAGAGTGATGAAATGAGACAGATCTCACACTAATAGTACATACAGTTATATCATATACACTATAATGTAAACTAGAGTTATGAAATGAGACAGATCTCACACTAATAGTACATACAGTAATATCATATACACTATAATGTAAACTAGAGTGATGAAATGAGACAGATCTCACACTAATAGTACATACAGTAATATCATATACACTATAATGTACACTAGAGTGATGAAATGAGACAGATCTCACACTAATAGTACACACAGTAATATCATATACACTATAATTTACACTAGAGAGATGAAATGAGACAGATATCACACTAATAGTACACACAGTAATATCATATACACTATAATGTACACTAGAGAGATGAAATGAGACAGATCTCACACTAATAGTACATACAGTAATATCATATACACTATAATGTACACTAGAGTGATGAAATGAGACAGATCTCACACTAATAGTACATACAGTAATATCATATACACTATAATGTACACTAGAGTGATGAAATGAGACAGATCTCACACTAATAGTACATACAGTAATGTCATATACACTATAATGTACACTAGAGTGATGAAATGAGACAGATCTCACACTAATAGTACATACAGTAATATCATATACACTATAATGTACACTAGAGAGATGACATGAGACAGATCTCACACTAATAGTACATACAGTAATGTCATATACACTATAATGTACACTAGAGTGATGAAATGAGACAGATCTCACACTAATAGTACATACAGTAATATCATATACACTATAATGTACACTAGAGTGATGACATGAGACAGATCTCACACTAATAGTACATACAGTAATATCATATACACTATAATGTACACTAGAGTGATGAAATGAGACAGATCTCACACTAATAGTACATACAGTAATGTCATATACACTATAATGTACACTAGAGTGATGAAATGAGACAGATCTCACACTAATAGTACATACAGTAATATCATATACACTATAATGTACACTAGAGAGATGACATGAGACAGATCTCACACTAATAGTACATACAGTAATGTCATATACACTATAATGTACACTAGAGTGATGAAATGAGACAGATCTCACACTAATAGTACATACAGTAATATCATATACACTATAATGTACACTAGAGAGATGAAATGAGACAGATCTCACACTAATAGTACATACAGTAATATCATATACACTATAATGTACACTAGAGTGATGAAATGAGACAGATCTCACACTAATAGTACATACAGTTATATCATATACACTATAATGTACACTAGAGTGGTGAAATGAGACAGATCTCACACTAATAGTACATACAGTAATATCATATACACTATAATGTACACTAGAGTGATGAAATGAGACAGATCTCACACTAATAGTACATACAGTAATATCATATACACTATAATGTACACTAGAGTGATGACATGAGACAGATCTCACACTAATAGTACATACAGTAATATCATATACACTATAATGTACACTAGAGTGATGAAATGAGACAGATCTCACACTAATAGTACATACAGTTATATCATATACACTATAATGTACACTAGAGTGATGAAATGAGACAGATCTCACACTAATAGTACATACAGTTATATCATATACACTATAATGTACACTAGAGTGATGAAATGAGACAGATCTCACACTAATAGTACATACAGTTATATCATATACACTATAATGTACACTAGAGAGATGAAATGAGACAGATCTCACACTAATAGTACATACAGTTATATCATATACACTATAATGTACACTAGAGTGATGAAATGAGACAGATCTCACACTAATAGTACATACAGTTATATCATGTACACTATAATGTACACTAGAGTGATGAAATGAGACAGATCTCACACTAATAGTACATACAGTTATATCTTATACACTATAATGTACACTAGAGTGATGTAATGAGACAGATCTCACACTAATAGTACATACAGTAATATCATATACACTATAATGTACACTAGAGTGATGTAATGAGACAGATATCACACTAATAGTACATACAGTTATATCATATACACTATAATGTACACTAGAGTGATGAAATGAGACAGATCTCACACTAATAGTACATACAGTAATACATATACACTATAAAGTACACTAGAGTGATGAAATGAGACAGATCTCACACTAATAGTACATACAGTTATATCATATACACTATAATTTACACTAGAGAGATGAAATGAGACAGATATCACACTAATAGTACACACAGTAATATCATATACACTATAATGTACACTAGAGAGATGAAATGAGACAGATTTCAGACTAATAGTTGATACATTCAAATCTCTACAGGTGTGATGTTTGTCCAGCATGACGTCATAGAGTCACAGGAAACTTCCGAATCCAGTGAATCTGACGTCACGACATGTGAGGAGGATGAGAAGACTGAAGGTGAATAAACTTATTCCAACATAACACACTTTCCATCCTCACTATAACAGAAGAAATGGTGTTTGAGGACATTTAGATGAAGGATTTCTTCTTTTTTTTTCAGAGGAAATCAACTCCTGCCTTTATAAGGTTGGGAAGAAGCTGGGCGAAGGAGCATATGGAGCAGTACGTGATGGAACCCGTGTGTGCGATGGCTACAAGGTTTTACTCTTATACATTGATCTCTAACAGACTCTTTTGTCATACTTGAATGTTTATTTGTCTCATATTCACTGTTTACAGAACTTAATATCTTTGAATGATATGATTTTCTTGTAAATCTCCTTTTGTTGTTCAGGTGGCTTTGAAATATGTGAATAAATCTGAAGGCGTGGAATATGTCAGCATTGTAAGTACTGCTGAAAACATTGTGTGCATTTTTACATATCGCTTCTGACATCAGTGAATTCAAATCGAAGTGGAATAATTGTTTGGTCTTCTAGCCAAGCTATCCAGAACCATTGCCGCAAGAGATCGCACTTCACTTGCTCGCCAGCGACGGATATGATCCAGAGATCCTCAAGCTTCTCGACTGGCAGGATAATCCAGACTATTATGTCATGGTCATGGAGAGCTTTTCTCCCTGCATGGATGCCTTTGACTTCTGTTTGTCAGATCCAGAACATGAGTTCGACGAAGAGGAAGCAAAGGCCATCATGTACCAGGTATGCAAGGCCGCATACTTGTGCTGCAAAAGGGGAGTCTTCCATCGCGATATAAAGCTGGAAAACTTCCTGATCAGAACCGACACCCGGCAAGTCAAGATGATCGACTTCGGTTGCAGCGATTTTTTAAAGGAGACGGCCTACGAGGACCTCAATGGTATGTCTTTTATCGTCAGCTCCATACGTAAATACGAAGATGACATCATCATAGTACACATTACTGTAGTAATGCAGATGAATGAATCGCATGAAATCTTGTTTCTTCAGGCACGGAGGGCTACATCGCCCCGGAATATTACAAAAAGGAAGAATATTACGCCTTGCCATCGACGGTGTATTCATTGGGAGTCATGTTGTTCGTCATGGTTGACCAGAGTTATCCAGACTCAATTGACCATGAATTGATCAACAAGAATCAGTGGTGCAGAGAACACTTGTCTAAAGGTAAGATCCGACTGTAATTTTAAATATTATAAAACAGAACAAAAACAAGTTTAAAGTGAATGTTATAATTCGTGTATGTTTCATCTCAGAATGCTGCAGTTTTATTCAAGCTTGTCTACAGGAGAACATGACGAAACGCATTCATCTACAAAAGATCATGAAACACATTTGGTTTCAGGTACTGAAGATCTACTTACATTTACCAGACTGATGTTATTGTTATTTTTGACATGACACCTGCTTACTGTTTATTTCAGGACGTACAACTCCCAGATGGACAACAGAATATCCTCCAAAATCCAGTCTGTGAGAAGAAGCAAAAGGAAGACTTCTTATTTGAAGGTACATTTACTGCACCATTTCTTCTAGAAAGAGAATTGTATAGACATTCAATAGGGTAAAACTTGATATTTGATGTATTTTTTAATAGAAATCAACTCCTGCCTTTATGAGATTGGCGAGAAGCTGGGCGAAGAAGGATTTGGAGTAGTTTATGAAGGAAAGCGTGTGAAGAACGGCATTAAGGTTAGACTTGTTCTGTATGCGCTTAAGATCGCTTTGTCACATGTTAAGTATTGAGAAAATTTGATCTATTTTTTTGTTCTTCAGGTGGCAGTTAAGTATGTCCGAAAGAAGAAAAGACAGCGTTATCTCAACATTGTAAGTAGCTTTGTGAATTTTCAAAACATCTTTTTCCGATGTAAATTTTGTTTGTTAAGGCTTCTCCATCTGATCCTTTTGTCTAGCCTGGATATCCCGAAGCGCTGCCACGAGAGGTTGCTCTTCAGATTCTCGCCGCTGAGGGAGACTTCAATAAGCTTCTGGACTGGCAGGACTTTGAGAGCTATTATGTCATGGTCCTGGAGCCCTTCACTCCTTGCGAGGAAGTCCACAGTGTATGCAGCATCATGGAGGCATTGAAAGTATTTCCTTACTTATCTTTTTGAAGGTGACTGAAGGTTTCCATGAAGACATCAAATTGGAGATCCTTTACCACAAGTGGTTTGAGGTAATGCACATAAAAAGGTATGATTTCTTTCAAATCTTTAGTTTAGAATGACTTTAGTTTAGAATGTTTAGAATTAGAATCTGTGCTATAGTATGTTTATTTTTCTGATTTAGTATTAGTAGTATTAGTGTAGTACTAGTATAAGTGACAAGTAGTTTTTCAATTCAAGTTAGAATTTCCTTTCCCAATCAGTATAAAAAAAATACAATCGCACAAAGAACAAAAATAGAAAAATACTTCAAAAATTGTATATAAAAAGTTATATAGATCATGTACTAGTATTAGTGACAGATAGTTTTTCAATTCAAGTTAAAATTTCCTTTTGCAATCAGCATAAAAAAATATTTAACAAATAAAACAAAAAAAGAAAAACACCTCAAAACCTTATTTAAAACAGTTATATAGATCATGTTCTTTAGAAGGTAATATAGAACCTATCATTCATGGTTTTTTAATTTTCAACCCTAATAAAATAAATCTTTTTATAATTTTTACACAATCGTGAATGTTTTTTTCATATAATTTGAAGTGAAACCCTTCAGGAATCAAACTGATTTACCCTTAATGCATAATGATGAAATAAAAATGTCTGACTTCAAAATGTTTATCATGGATCTTGTTTTAAAGTCAATTGTATACAGTTTAACGACCACAGTGTGTTTTTGCCTTTTGAGTTCAAAAATCATTTTTACAAAAAATAAAATGATCTCCAAACTTTATAAACAAACTGAGAATATAGCCACAAACTTCTATAATGATATTTTAAGAATATTTGCGGTACAGATAATTATGACGATATAGAATAAATATGGAACATTTTATGATTTGAGTATTTAGTAGTACAACAGTAGTGACACAGTTACACAGCATGAGTAAAATGTGATCAAAGTATAAAAGCGCCCTGAGTAGGAAAAGTTTAGCGTTACTTTAACTTAATTCTACATTTATTACATGCATAACAGTAGCAAGTTACAAACCAAGCAGCACTTGGTAAAAAAACATTTATGGCATCAAAGCACCAAAAGAGTGGTAAGAGAGTAATGCTTCCACTTTCTGGGGTGACAACCTCAAGAATGTCCCAAACCGTGCTCCCAGGTTCCCTTGTGGACTCGTGCCCAGTGCCCTATGGGTCTGCAGGTACTGACGTCACACAGTGTGAACTCAGAAGAGATCCACAAAGCTTGAGTGTGCCATTTGGAAAAGGGCGACCATGATGAGCATTACAGAACTGTGTGCAAGTCAACTTTAAACAGCTTGTTCACAAGTCGTCTTGCGAGATGTTTCTTTCAGACAGATGTTTTTTTGTGTGCTCGGGAGCATAAAAAAGTTTTCTCTACATTTCTAGACATTTTTACTACCCCCGATTTGACACAAAATTCTCCCATGTCTATGTATCCCAAGTTATACTAAATTAAAGTCTGATTTCAAATATGATATACAGATTCTTGGGGATAAAAAATAAACAAGTGTTAATTTAAGTGCTCAAAACTGGCCACTACAAAGTGTCTTTTGAAATGAGGGATTTTGAAGGGTATAACTAATGGAAACTTCTCACCCCATAATTTTTATTATATATATTATATATATATATATATATTTATTTTATTTATTGGATCCTGACTACAGATGATCTGTACGAGTTTCATGAGTTATTCAGTTAATTCAGGAACTTGTAACAGTTGTAACAGTAAAGTTATTTCAAACGGATTCTTGTGGATGAATTTGAACTGTTTGTGCATCAGACATAAGTGTACAAGTTTATATATTTTTGGTTTAATATTCTTGTAAAGCTTTGTGTCTTACAGATGAAATGACAGACAGGAATTGACAGCGGGAGATTGGTCATCTGGAAAATAAATGTGCAAACAAGCTGTTTCTGTTCCATTATCAGATTTACTTTTAGATCTGTTTATTCAATAACATTGTTTTTTATATAATATTTTAATAAGATGTATTATTCAATGTTTTCTGGTGGAGAGACAAGAAAAAGAAGAAACGGCAACGTGAAGGTAAGTTAAGATAATTAATATATACCAAACTAGGTTATATAAGCTTGCTAGTTAACTAAGCTAGCAAGATAGTAAATATATTAAAAATCATCCATAAAAAGCTTTAAAATGTTTATCTATTTTAAGGTAACAAATTACTGGTTTCTTTGTTGAAATAACTTTCCTGGATTATATTTCTGTAATAAAATAAACTTCTGTTTCATAAACTTGTCTGTGCGTAAATCTGTCTGTAAAGTTTTATTAACACCTGATAACTTTCTCATAATTATAAAAAAATAAATGGGTATACAAACATCAGAGTAAAGGATCTTATATGTTATGACATCATAAGCACTCCAGTTATTTCTTATAGATCAGTTTTCCAAAAGGTCTCAACCAGTTTAACAACATTTACACATCCAAGCACTTTATAAATTCACAAAAACAGAGAATGAACAGCATTTATAACTCTTTATAGTGTTTCAAAATAATGAAAGTTATTCATAAAAGAACTACAAACCTCTTAAAACAACACGGTGTATCATTACAGATTCCTGATATGAGAGGTTAAAGTACACTTTAAAGATGCCTATGTAATTCCGTAATGGTCAGCTGTCTAAACATCACAACAACAGCATTGTAAAAATAAACATTTTGTCATATGTCTTAACAATTACATTTAAATAATAATAAAAATAGTAAATTTGATAACTCTTTACAATCAGGAGCTTTAAGATAACAATAACATATTGCATTAGAAAAACTAATAATGAACAATATTAATGCAGCATTTATTAAAACATTATTCAAATCAAAAGTTGTCCTTGTTAACAATAGTTAATGGACATGAACTTGGATGAATAACTGTGTTGATGTAAACTAATATTAACAAGGATTAATAAATGGTTAAAAACTCAATTCTTCATTGTTATCTAATGTATAAATATCACCTTATTGTCACAGAACATCTTTAGTCCTAAAATAGAGCATTACGAAAAATAACATTTATATTCTCTGACGAATCCTATATTTTCCATTGATAGTACACTCTGATAAACATATAGTTTATAAAATTAAAAAGTAAGTTAAATCTGCACATAGAATCAGGTTTTAAGTAGTACAAATATACATGAATTTGACATTTGTTTTAAATATGTTGATCAATTATACTCATACACTATAAGAAGAGTAAAACTCTCATCCACAATCTAACATTTATGTGCCGCTCTATTTCAATCTAAATCCATATATCTGTCTCACTGTATTGTTTGCATTGTGGAAAAAAAGTTACTTGTAGAATTACAGCTAAATGTTGTGTGTAATATCTATCACGATTACATCATGATGATCATTTGACGTTATTAAATTGCTTTTTTGACTGGAATGTTTTCATATGTATGATGCTTACCTGCAATGCACTATAGTTGGTGAGTGACGTGAGTATTGGTCTATGTGTTCTCTCACCACATGTCTGAAGTCAATGAGAAGTTCAGTGGTCTGTGGAACTCCATGATCAGGCCAGGCTGTGAAGTGGAATTGCAGTATATTGCGAGTCTCAGCGGTTTTTACCTGTTGTAAGTTACATATATGAATTATAACGTTAAAAACATCGTAACCCTAAAAAATCAAAATAACATTCTGAGGTCGCAGAAGAGAAATCTACCGCCTCACATTTTTTATGCTGAAGTCTCTTATGGTCCAGCACTCTAGTGCTATCTATGAGATAATCGTCACCGAGATATTATGGTAATAACTAGTCCCAGATGGCCAGTACTTCTCACACTTGACCTACAGAAATTGACAAAATATAAAAGCGTACTCCACCTATAATACACATTGTCACTTGAATCACATTCCCACCACTATTTGATAGGATTAACAATTTAATAAGAAATGTTGAACTCACTCGTCCTTGCTCTTTGCATTTGGTCAGCATCACTAAAGTGTAGACGTTCTTCTCCCAGATCATTCTCCAGAATTCATTTACTGTGATGGGCAGTGGACCCTGAGCGGCTATAAACTCCTTTTTCGAATTGTAGCCCTGGCCACGAATAAAGAATGAATATCTGACGTGTTGTACTTTCTTGAATGTTAATGTATTTATACTCACTGGTATATAGTTGGCATTGATGTAGTCATCACATGGGTTGCCACACATTGATAATCTAACTCTTGAAGCATCATCTTAAAAAGCAAACATAATGCAAATAGTTATAAATACATGATAGCGATTAGTTTGTATTTGGTTTGGGGTTTGTCGAAATTTTCTTTATTATAGAGAAACTTTTGTTACTTGTACTGTAATTCATAATCGTACTGTGTTTCTATATAGATATTGAGATAAAAACCAAAAACTAAAGTTAAACTCAAATACATTTTGTGCAATCAATACTTTATATTTCTGAAATACTACTTACAAGGTAACACATCGTTATAACGGTTATTTGCCTTGTTTTCAATAGCCAATGCTGAATTTTTAGCCTGTGCAATTCCAACAAGTTTTATCTCCTGCAACAATACAAACCACACCACTTCTTTACAACTACACATTGTATTGTTTAAACAACAGTATTATACATTTAATTAAATATGAGTGACAGCTTATAATCGTTGATACATTAAAGCTGCAAAGTGTAATTTTCAGTTTTTCCTATAATGAAGTATGAAACATCAACTGAACACCGACCGCATTACTAAATGTCATTCTGTGTTCACACCGAACGTGAATTAAATAAAGGATATACAATATCAATGCAGAAATGCGAATAGAAAAAAATTCATTCAAAGAGTTCATTGACACAAACTGTGTGAAGGGAAAGGATGCACAAAGTCATTCCCTGCCGAATAATGATTTTAGTGTTACAGATACAAAAATAATGAACTTTTCTAGCAAGTAATGAAGAGCGAGTAATGGTTTGTGTTTGGTGTGAACACTGAAGTAGAACAGCTTTTATTTAAAGTAATCTGTCAATTTATGTTGTAAACAGAAGTGGTGACATCTTACCTCGTACTCTTCAGCGAAACCACAGTTGGAGTCTGCATGTTTCCTTGTATAATACTCTTCAAAATCTTCAATTTTCAGAGCAGTACTACTGCTTACAATAAAACAAAGAATAGAAAAAGTAAAGATGTTAGTTCTAGGTGCTGACTACAGGACTGAAGTTGTTGCCCTACACAATCAGCAAAAGATTTATAGCAGAATCAGAATATTAAAAGAACAACTGTAATACTATATACTGTAAACAAAAAAAGGCTGCACATAGAAAACAAAACATATATCGGTAATGTGGTGCCAGTTCACTATCTTTTGAGATTTTTGCAGAGTAAAATTCTTAATACAGGTGGAACAATTGTAAGAAGTGCGGCAAAGTATTTCGGTACATTGCAGTTTTACGGTGAAGATGTTAAATAAATTCAATTCAATTCACTTTATTATCACATCACCACGGCACATTGTCACCTGGTGAGTGAAATGCTTGGGAGTGAAATGCTTGCTCCAGAATAATTGCAGTACAGTTAAAATATAACATGTAGAATATAATATAGACTTCAACATAAGACAGTGTGCAATATGCACATACATATAATCAGTACACACAGTGAACTATTGGACAAACACAGTCGAAACATTCAACGCAGTGTGCACATACATACATTAAGCACTAAACATTAAACACTAAACACAGAGTGTGCACGTTCTGCATTATGTAAAATGAGATGTGCATAGAAATATGCTAAAGTGCAGCATAGTGAACGTGATCTGAAAACAGTAAAGAAGTTGTGCATAGGATGATGTACAGTTGTAATTGGTAGACTGTTGTATAAAGTAGAGTGTGTATATATTTTCCATTGTTAAACTTTGGAGTTAAAGTTCAGTGTGTGGCGTATCGTATATGGGAGTGTTCTGCGGGTGTATCAGTTCTGACTATTCATAAGTCGGATAGCCTGATGGAAAAAGCTATCCCTCAATCGACTGGTGCGGGAGCGGATGCTGCGGAGACGTTTTTCTGAGGGCAGCATAGAGAGCAGTCTGTGAGATGGGTGGCTGGAGTCCCTGATGATCTTCCGGGATTTCCTGATGCACCGCCTGGTGTAGATGTCCTGGAGGGAGGGAAGCTCACCTCCAACATTGTGGCTGGCAGTTCGCACAACCCTTTTCAGAGCTTTGCGGTTGCCAGCAGTGCTGTTTCCAAACCAGGCAGTGATGCAGTTTGTCAGGATGCTCTCTATGGTGATGGTGTAGAAGGTTCTGAGGATGCTGGGGCTCATTCCAAACTTCCTCAGCCTTCTAAGGAAGAAGAAGCGCTGTTGTGCCTTCTTCAGCACTGCGTCGGTGAGTGTGGACCATGTGAGATCCTCCCTGATGTTGAGGCCGAGGAACTTGAAGCTGCTTACCCGCTCCACAGGTGTCCTGTCGATGGTGATGGGTGTGTGTTCTCTGCTCCGTCTCATGAAATCTACCACCAGCTCCTTGGTCTTGTCAGTGTTAACTGAGAGGAGGTTCTCCTGACACCATTTAGTCAGGGTGCTCACCTCCTCTCTGTAGGCCGCCTCATCGTTGTCGGTGATCAGGCCTATCACAGTTGTGTCCTCAGCAAACTTACATTACATTACATTTTGTCATTTAGCAGACGCTTTTATCCAAAGCGACTTACAATACTCGAGGAGACAATGAAGCAGTAAATAGCCGATACAACAATAGGTGAACAAGTGCTACAACAATGCTACCGAGTTACACAGGGAGCGAAGTTACAAAAGAATTTATTTTTCTTTTTTTTTTTTGATAGAGTGATTAGTTAGAAAAGAAGTGAGTTAGTGAGTTAGGTGTAGCCGGAAAAGATGAGTTTTTAGGAGGTTTTTAAAGATCGAGTCTGACAAGTGTGAAGCCAGAGGTAGATCGTTCCACCATCGAGGACCTGAAGCAGAGAACGTTCGAGAGAGAGATTTCTTACCCTTTTTAGCTGGTACCACAAGTCTCAGCTCATTTGCGGAGCGCAGAGATCTTGAGGGCCTATATCTTTGCATTAGTGAGTTAAGGTAAGTGGGTGCTGAACCGGTGGTGGTCTTGTAGGCAATGAGAAGACATTTAAATTCAATGCGGGCTGCTTCAGCAAGCCAATGCAGTTTTATGAAGAGAGGTGTTACATGGGTCATTTTTGGTTCCTTGAACACCACTCTTGCCGCTGCAGTTTGAATCATCTGCAGAGGTTTAGTTGTGCACATCGGGAGTCCAGCAAGCAGCGCATTGCAGTAGTCTAGCCTGGACAGGACCAAAGCTTGAGCCAGGATTTGTGTGGAGTGTTCTGTGAGAAACTGTCTGATCTTCCTGATGTTGTAAAGCATGAATCTGCAGGATCTGACAGTAGCGGCAACATGATCTGTGAAGTTGAGCTGATCATCGATGATTATTCCCAAGTTTCTCGCAGACCAGGAGGGCACAATGGTTGATGCTCCTAGTTGGATCGAGAGATCGTGACGAGTCTTCGAGTCGGCAGGGATGACAAGAAGTTCCGTTTTCGCAGGGTTAAGTTGTAGGTGGTGTTGCTTCATCCAGAGGGAGAAGTCGCTCAGACATGCTGAGACTCGGGTCGAAATCGTCTGATCTTCGGGATGAAACGCAAGGTGGAGTTGCGGGCTTCTCTGAAAGCAGTAGGAAATGTGCCAGAATTGAGCGATGAGTTGATGATGTGAGTAATTGCAGGAATGACCGAAGGAGAGATGTCTTGCAGGAGATGGGTGGTGATGGGGTCCAGCGAGCAGGTAGTCGGGTGATTCGATACGATGATTCTCGCAGCGTCGTTTTCAGTCAACGGAGAGAAAGCGTGGAGGGAGGTGGTCAAAGGAGCCGGAATATGGTCCAGCGGTGGTGGAGCGGAGAACTGATTGCTGATAGCGGTGGTCTTCTTCACAAAGAAGGATGCAAAGTCATCAGCTGTTAGGTCCGACGAGGGAGGAGGGGTGGGAGGACAGAGTAGAGCAGAGAAGGTCTTAAAGAGAGCGCGAGAGTCAGTTGAGCTGTTTATTTTCGCCTGGTAGAACTGAGTCTTAGCGACCGAGACATCCTCAGAGAAAGAAGAGAGAAGAGTTTGATAGAGAGAGAGATCTGCAGGGTCATTAGATTTGCGCCATTTTCTCTCAGCTGCCCTGAGCTTGGTTCTGTGTTCCCGGAGGACATCAGAGAGCCAAGGTGTTGAAGGATTGGCCCGGGCTGGTCGAGATGTAAGCGGGCATAAATTGTCCAAGCAGGATGTTAGTGTAGAGCATAGGAGGTGAGTGGCATTGTCAGTGCTAAGTAGAGCAAACTGATCAGGAGGAGGGAGCATAGAGGAAACAGCAGAGGATAGGGTGAGAGGAGAGAGCGTGCGTAGGTTACGCCTGAAGGTAACAAGAGAGGAAGGGGAAGGAGTGTCGGATGTTGTCACGTCGAGGTGAAGTGTGACGAGAAAATGATCGGATGTGTGCAGTGGTGTTATTTGAGTGTGATATGTGGAGCAGTAACCTTACTGAAGTTCTCTACAAATATCACTTTTAACATTGTGACATAAACTTGACAATGACTTTGGACCTGTGTGTGGCTGTACAGTCGTGTGTGTACAGGGAGTACAGGAGCGGTCTGAAGACCATCTGACTTCTGCCTGTCAGGAAGTCCAGGATCCAGCTGCACAGATATCTGTTTAGTCCAAGATTCTGGAGCTTCCCAACAAGTGTGGAAGGCACTGTGGTGTTGAATGCTGAGCTGTAGTTCACAAACAACCTCCTCACAGTAGTGTTCTTATTTTCCAGGTGGGAGAGAGCAGTGTGTAGGGTGAAAGCAATGGCGTCATCTGTGGAACGATTTCTGTGATATGCAAACAGTAGAGGGTCCAATGAGGCGGGCAGCACAGAGCAGATGTAATCTCTGATGAGTCTCTCAAAACACTTACTGAAGATGGGTGTGAGAGCAACAGGCCTCCGGTCTCCATTTAAGCGTGTGGTTTTGCTTTTCTTGGTATGGGCACAATAGTTAATAAACATACAACAGGAAATGCTTTTAGATTGCATTGTGTTACTTACATTTTGTCTCTGGAAAACAAAGAAAATAGTGATTCAATAAGTGTTGGAAAATGTTGGAATTGTAAGTACTAAAGTTAATAGTTACAAAGGTACGTCTAAAGGACTGGAACGTCTAAAGGACTTTCACTTAGTTGTGTTCTCCTGAAGATAAAAAGAGATGTTAACCTTACTGGAGTTCTCTACAAATATCACTTTTAACATTGTGACATAAAACGACTATAGATGAATAAAATGAGAATTATGACTATGATAAAACATAAAAATCCCATAATTGTGCCAACAACTATTCCAGTATCGTTACGGGGAACGTTGTCTATAATGAAAATATGGTAAAATAATACAACATGTTATATAAAGGAAGTGATTCGACACATCTTGTGCTCTTGTCATGTTTTCATTCTTTAGAAATGTGCGTGTTTGTTTTGATGAACAATCATATAGACTCAGATAGTTTATCTGTAGAAGATCTGAAGATCTGGCTGTGTAAAATCATGTAAACATCTTAGAAAGTTCTGTTGTCAATCTGTTGTGAATATCCAGAACATCTCACAGACGTCTTCAAGAGGTTTTCATTTACACTTTAATATTCAACATCTTGCAATACAAACTTACACTTATTGTGTTGTACTGAACATTACTTTCACTTTACTCTTGTTTATCACTTTTGATCAGAAAGTAAAATAAGTGAATAATATTAAATAAAATAATAAAATAATGAACAAGATCAGGTGAATCTGTAACAATGTGATTTAAGAATTAAATATAAATCTGAATAACAATGAACTGAGAACTAAACAAACTATTTCAACAACAATATTAAAATAAATAACACAACAATAAGACATTTAAATTAAAACAGACATGATGATATTTGTATATAATAATAAAGAGCTTAAAGCCTAATGTTAATAATGCTAAGTATCACAATTTGATTATTTATTACAGAAATATAATAATATAAAGTTATTTTTATACAAAACTCATGTTTAATCAGTTAAGTAATATATTGTATTGTGATATATTGAGAATGTAAAGTTATTTGTGGGTATATAAAACATTTCTCTTCAATAACTAGCCAGCTAATGCTAATAAAGCCTAGTTTAGTTTATATTAAGTTTCTTAACTTACCTTTATCTTGTTGTTTTATCTTTATTTCTTCACCTGAATGACTTTAAAATAACATTTTATAATATAATATTCATTAAAATAGAAAAAACTTTGACATTTTATGAACTTTTGAGGGCCTCTGGTTGCCACGCGCGCCCTTAGCAACCGTTTATTTCTGTCGTGAAGAAATATTTTCTTAATATTTATTAAATATTATATTAATTATAAGATATTATATTTATTAATCTTATACTTAAACCGGCCAATGTTAAACTTTCATAATAAAGTTCTCACGGACAGCTTTATTATTATTGTTATTATTATTATTATTATCATCATTATTATCATTATTATTATTATTATTACTATTTCTTATTTTTATTATTATTATTATTATTATTATTATTATTATTATTATTGGTGTTGTTGTTGTTGTTGTTGTTGTTGTTGTTGTTGTTGTTGTTGTTGTTGTTGTTGTTGTTGTTGTTGTTGTTGTTGTTGTTGTTATTATTATTATTATTATTAATAATAATCTTACACATTATTACAAATTTGCTTCAAAAACGGTGTGACAGAGACATTTTATTAAACATTTGTAATAAAAACATAAATAATAAAAAGATGATAAAAACGAAATATTAAGATAGTTGAGCTCAGAGTTTGGGCTTTTGAGTAAAATTGTGACTTTATTTCTTTATTAAATGTCTCTTAGTTTCATATTTTTGTTACTGAGAGAAAAATGTGCTGCGTTCACTTTAAATAAAATTCCCGCCACGAGACGTTCCAAAGATGACGTCACAACGAGTTTACTCGACGCTCGACTCTCTCGTGTCTCTCATTTCACATCTCGAGTTCTTACAGTGAGGATCACAATCTGCTGCTAAGAGCAAAGATGGGAAATTTGTGCAAATGCGTCAAGCGTCAGAACAGTGACGTTCAGTACAGCGAGTACGAGTCTCTGTTAAAGTCATGTGAGCAAAACAGAGAAAACAAGAAGAAGAAGAAGAAGAAGAAGAAGAAGAGATTTTTATCATCGAGGAGAAGTCAAGAAGACTCTGAAGACAGCAGTGATGGTAAGTTATATCATATACACTATAATGTACACTAGAGTGATGAAATGAGACAGATCTCACACTAATAATACATACAGTAATATCATATACACTATAATGTACACTAGAGTGATGTAATGAGACAGATCTCACACTAATAGTACATACAGTTATATCATATACACTATAATGTACACTAGAGTGATGTAATGAGACAGATCTCACACTAATAGTACATACAGTAATATCATGTACACTATAATGTACACTAGAGAGATGAAATGAGACAGATCTCACACTAATAGTACATACAGTAATATCATATACACTATAATGTACACTAGAGTGATGAAATGAGACAGATCTCACACTAATAGTACATACAGTAATATCATATACACTATAATGTACACTAGAGTGATGAAATGAGACAGATCTCACACTAATAGTACATACAGTAATGTCATATACACTATAATGTACACTAGAGTGATGAAATGAGACAGATCTCACACTAATAGTACATACAGTAATATCATATACACTATAATGTACACTAGAGAGATGACATGAGACAGATCTCACACTAATAGTACATACAGTAATGTCATATACACTATAATGTACACTAGAGTGATGAAATGAGACAGATCTCACACTAATAGTACATACAGTAATATCATATACACTATAATGTACACTAGAGTGATGACATGAGACAGATCTCACACTAATAGTACATACAGTAATATCATATACACTATAATGTACACTAGAGTGATGAAATGAGACAGATCTCACACTAATAGTACATACAGTAATGTCATATACACTATAATGTACACTAGAGTGATGAAATGAGACAGATCTCACACTAATAGTACATACAGTAATATCATATACACTATAATGTACACTAGAGAGATGACATGAGACAGATCTCACACTAATAGTACATACAGTAATGTCATATACACTATAATGTACACTAGAGTGATGAAATGAGACAGATCTCACACTAATAGTACATACAGTAATATCATATACACTATAATGTACACTAGAGAGATGAAATGAGACAGATCTCACACTAATAGTACATACAGTAATATCATATACACTATAATGTACACTAGAGTGATGAAATGAGACAGATCTCACACTAATAGTACATACAGTTATATCATATACACTATAATGTACACTAGAGTGGTGAAATGAGACAGATCTCACACTAATAGTACATACAGTAATATCATATACACTATAATGTACACTAGAGTGATGAAATGAGACAGATCTCACACTAATAGTACATACAGTAATATCATATACACTATAATGTACACTAGAGTGATGAAATGAGACAGATCTCACACTAATAGTACATACAGTAATATCATATACACTATAATGTACACTAGAGTGATGACATGAGACAGATCTCACACTAATAGTACATACAGTAATATCATATACACTATAATGTACACTAGAGTGATGAAATGAGACAGATCTCACACTAATAGTACATACAGTTATATCATATACACTATAATGTACACTAGAGTGATGAAATGAGACAGATCTCACACTAATAGTACATACAGTTATATCATATACACTATAATGTACACTAGAGTGATGAAATGAGACAGATCTCACACTAATAGTACATACAGTTATATCATATACACTATAATGTACACTAGAGAGATGAAATGAGACAGATCTCACACTAATAGTACATACAGTTATATCATATACACTATAATGTACACTAGAGTGATGAAATGAGACAGATCTCACACTAATAGTACATACAGTTATATCATGTACACTATAATGTACACTAGAGTGATGAAATGAGACAGATCTCACACTAATAGTACATACAGTTATATCTTATACACTATAATGTACACTAGAGTGATGTAATGAGACAGATCTCACACTAATAGTACATACAGTAATATCATATACACTATAATGTACACTAGAGTGATGTAATGAGACAGATATCACACTAATAGTACATACAGTTATATCATATACACTATAATGTACACTAGAGTGATGAAATGAGACAGATCTCACACTAATAGTACATACAGTAATACATATACACTATAAAGTACACTAGAGTGATGAAATGAGACAGATCTCACACTAATAGTACATACAGTTATATCATATACACTATAATTTACACTAGAGAGATGAAATGAGACAGATATCACACTAATAGTACACACAGTAATATCATATACACTATAATGTACACTAGAGAGATGAAATGAGACAGATTTCAGACTAATAGTTGATACATTCAAATCTCTACAGGTGTGATGTTTGTCCAGCATGACGTCATAGAGTCACAGGAAACTTCCGAATCCAGTGAATCTGACGTCACGACATGTGAGGAGGATGAGAAGACTGAAGGTGAATAAACTTATTCCAACATAACACACTTTCCATCCTCACTATAACAGAAGAAATGGTGTTTGAGGACATTTAGATGAAGGATTTCTTCTTTTTTTTTCAGAGGAAATCAACTCCTGCCTTTATAAGGTTGGGAAGAAGCTGGGCGAAGGAGCATATGGAGCAGTACGTGATGGAACCCGTGTGTGCGATGGCTACAAGGTTTTACTCTTATACATTGATCTCTAACAGACTCTTTTGTCATACTTGAATGTTTATTTGTCTCATATTCACTGTTTACAGAACTTAATATCTTTGAATGATATGATTTTCTTGTAAATCTCCTTTTGTTGTTCAGGTGGCTTTGAAATATGTGAATAAATCTGAAGGCGTGGAATATGTCAGCATTGTAAGTACTGCTGAAAACATTGTGTGCATTTTTACATATCGCTTCTGACATCAGTGAATTCAAATCGAAGTGGAATAATTGTTTGGTCTTCTAGCCAAGCTATCCAGAACCATTGCCGCAAGAGATCGCACTTCACTTGCTCGCCAGCGACGGATATGATCCAGAGATCCTCAAGCTTCTCGACTGGCAGGATAATCCAGACTATTATGTCATGGTCATGGAGAGCTTTTCTCCCTGCATGGATGCCTTTGACTTCTGTTTGTCAGATCCAGAACATGAGTTCGACGAAGAGGAAGCAAAGGCCATCATGTACCAGGTATGCAAGGCCGCATACTTGTGCTGCAAAAGGGGAGTCTTCCATCGCGATATAAAGCTGGAAAACTTCCTGATCAGAACCGACACCCGGCAAGTCAAGATGATCGACTTCGGTTGCAGCGATTTTTTAAAGGAGACGGCCTACGAGGACCTCAATGGTATGTCTTTTATCGTCAGCTCCATACGTAAATACGAAGATGACATCATCATAGTACACATTACTGTAGTAATGCAGATGAATGAATCGCATGAAATCTTGTTTCTTCAGGCACGGAGGGCTACATCGCCCCGGAATATTACAAAACGGAAGAATATTACGCCTTGCCATCGACGGTGTATTCATTGGGAGTCATGTTGTTCGTCATGGTTGACCAGAGTTATCCAGACTCAATTGACCATGAATTGATCAACAAGAATCAGTGGTCCAGAGACCACTTGTCTAAAGGTAAGATCCGACTGTAATTTTAAATACTATAAAACAGAACAAAAACAAGTTTAAAGTGAATGTTATAATTCGTGTATGTTTCATCTCAGAATGCTGCAGTTTTATTCAAGCTTGTCTACAGGAGAACATGACGAAACGCATTCATCTACAAAAGATCATGAAACACATTTGGTTTCAGGTACTGAAGATCTACTTACATTTACCAGACTGATGTTATTGTTATTTTTGACATGACACCTGCTTACTGTTTATTTCAGGACGTACAACTCCCAGATGGACAACAGAATATCCTCCAAAATCCATTCTGTGAGAAGAAGCAAAAGGAAGACTTCTTATTTGAAGGTACATTTACTGCACCATTTCTTCTAGAAAGAGAATTGTATTGACATTCGATAGGGTAAAACTTGATTTTTGATGTATTTTTTAATAGAAATCAACTCCTGCCTTTATGAGATTGGCGAGAAGCTGAGCGAAGATGGATTTGGAGTAGTTTATGAAGGAAAGCGTGTGAAGAACGGCATTAAGGTTAGACTTGTTCTGCATGCGCTTAAGATCGCTTTGTCACATGTTAAGTATTGAGAAAATTTGATCTATTTTTTTGTTCTTCAGGTGGCAGTTAAGTATGTCCGAAAGAAGAAAAGACAGCGTTATCTCAACATTGTAAGTAGCTTTGTGAATTTTCAAAACATCTTTTTCAATGTAAATTTTGTTTGTTAAGGCTTCTCCATCTGATCCTTTTGTCTAGCCTGGATATCCCGAAGCGCTGCCACGAGAGGTTGCTCTTCAGATTCTCGCCGCTGAGGGAGACTTCTATAAGCTTCTGGACTGGCAGGACTTTGAGAGCTATTATGTCATGGTCCTGGAGCACTTCGCTCCTTGCGAGGAAGTCCACAGTGTGTGCAGCATCATGGAGGCATTGAAAGTATTTCCTTACTTATCTTTTTGAAGGTGACTGAAGGTTTCCACGAAGACATCAAATTGGAGATCCTTTACCACAAGTGGTTTGAGGTAATGCACATAAAAAGGTAAGATTTCTTTCAAATCTTTAGTTTAGAATGACTTTAGTTTAGAATGTTTAGAATTAGAATCTGTGCTATAGTATGTTTATTTTTCTGATTTAGTATTAGTAGTATTAGTGTAGTACTAGTATTAGTGACAAGTAGTTTTTCAATTCAAGTTAGAATTTCCTTTCCCAATCAGTATAAAAAAAATACAATCGCACAAAGAACAAAAATAGAAAAATACTTCAAAAATTGTATATAAAAAGTTATATAGATCATGTACTAGTATTAGTGACAGATAGTTTTTCAATTCAAGTTAAAATTTCCTTTTGCAATCAGCATAAAAAAATATTTAACAAATAAAACAAAAAAAGAAAAACACTTCAAAACCTTATTTAAAAAAGTTATATAGATCATGTTCTTTAGAAGGTAATATAGAACCTATCATTCATGGTTGTTTAATTTTCAACCCTAATAAAATAAATCTATTTATAATTTTTACACAATCGTGAATGTTTTTTTCATATAATTTGAAGTGAACCCCTTCAGGAATCAAACTGATTTACCCTTAATGCATAATGATGAAATAAAAATGTCTGACTTCAAAATGTTTATCATGGATCTTGTTTTAAAGTCAATTGTATACAGTTTAACGATCACAGTGTGTTTTTGCCTTTTGAGTTCAAAAATCATTTTTACAAAAAATAAAATGATCTCCAAACTTTATAAACAAACTGAGAATATAGCCACAAACTTCTATAATGATATTTTAAGAATATTTGCGGTACAGATAATTATGACGATATAGAATAAATATGGAACATTTTATGATTTGAGTATTTAGTAGTACAACAGTAGTGACACAGTTACACAGCATGAGTAAAATGTGATCAAAGTATAAAAGCGCCCTGGGTAGGAAAAGTTTAGCGTTACTTTAACTTAATTCTACATTTATTACATGCATAACAGTAGCAAGTTACAAACCAAGCAGCACTTTAAAAAAACATTTATGGCATCAAAGTACCAAAAGAGTGGTAAGGGAGTAATGCTTCCACTTTCTGGGGTGACAACCTCAAGAATGTCCCAAACCGTGCTCCCAGGTTCCCTTGTGGACTCGTGCCCAGTGCCCTATGGGTCTGCAGGTACTGACGTCACACAGTGTGAACTCAGAAGAGATCCACAAAGCTTGAGTGTGCCATTTGGAAAAGGGCGCCCATGATGAGCATTACAGAACTGTGTGCAAGTCAACTTTAAACAGCTTGTTCACAAGTCGTCTTGCGAGATGTTTCTTTCAAACAGATGTTTTTTTGTGTGCTCGGGAGTATAAAAAACTTTTCTCTACATTTCTAGACATTTTTACTTCCCCCGGCTTTGACACAAAATTCTCCCATGTCTATGTATCCTAAGGTATACTAAATTAAAGTCTGATTTCAAATATGATATACAGATTCTTTGGGATAAAAATAAACAAGTGTTAATTTAAGTGCTCAAAACTGGCCACTACAAAGTGTCTTTTGAAATGAGGGATTTCGAAGGGTATAACTAATGGAAACTTCTCACCCCATAATTTTTTATTTATTTATTTATTTTATTTAATGGATCCTGAATACAGATGATCTGTACACGTTTCATGAGTTATTCAGTTAATTCAGGAACTTGTAACAGTTGTAACAGTAAAGTTATTTCCAACGGATTCTTGTGGATGAATTCGAACTGTTTGTGCATCAGACATAAGTGTAAAAGTTTATATATTTTTGGTATAATATTCTTGTAAAGCTTTGTGTCTTACAGATGAAATGACAGACAGGAGTTGACAGCGGGAGATTGGTCATCTGGAAAAAAATGTGCAAACAAGCTGTTTCTGTTCCATTATCAGATTTACTTTTAGATCTGTATATTCAATAACATTGTTTTTTATATAATATTTTAATAAGATGTATTATTCAATGTTTTTCTGGTGGAGAGACAAGAAAAATGAAGAAACGGCAACATGAAGGTAAGTTAAGATAATTAATATATACATAAACTAGGTTATATAAGCTTGCTAGTTAACTAAGCTAGCAAGATAGTAAATATATTAAAAATCATTTAATAAAAAGCTTTAAAATGTTTATCTATTTTAAGGTAACAAATTACTGGTTTCATTGTTAAAATAACTTTCCTGGATTATATTTCTGTAATAAAATAAACTTCTGTTTCATAAACTTGCCTGTGCGTCAATCTGTCTGTAAAGTTTTATTAACACCCGATAACTTTCTCATAATTATTAAAAAATAAATGGGTATACAAACATCAGAGTAAAGGATCTTATATGTTATGACATCATAAGCACTCCAGTTATTTCTTATAGATCAGTTTTCCAAAAGGACTCAACCAGTATAACAACATTTACACATCCAAGCACTTTATAAATTCACAAAAACAGAGAATGAACAGCATTTATAACTCTTTACAGTGTTTCAAAATAATGAAAGTTATAAATAAAAGAACTACAAACCTCTTAAAACAACACGTTGTATCATTACATGTGAGGTTAAAGTACACTTTAAAGATGCCTATGTAATTCAGTAATGGTCAGTTGTCTAAACATCACAACAACAGCATTGTAAAAAGTCTTGACAATTACATTTAAATATTAACAAAAATAGTAAATTTGATAACTCTTTACAATCAGGAGATTTAAGATAACAATAACATATTGCATTAGAAAAAAAAACTAACAATGAACAATATTAATGCAGCATTTATTAAAACATTATTCAAATCAAAAGTTGTCCTTGTTAACAATAGTTAATGGACATGAACTTGGATGAATAACTGTGTTGATGTAAACTAATATTAACAAGGATTAATAAATGGTGAAAAACTCAATTCTTCATTGTTATCTAATGTATAAATATCACTGATCACTGATTTCATTGATAGTACACTCTGATAAACATGTAGTTTATAAAATTAAAAAGTAAGTTAAATCTGCACATAGAATCAGGTTTTAAGTAGTACAAATATACATGACTTTGACATTTGTTTTAAATATGTTGATCAATTATACTCATACACTATAAGAAGTGTAAAAATCTCATCCAAAATCTAACATTTATGTGCCGCTCTATTTCAATCTAAATCCATATATCTGTCTCACTGTATTGTTTGCATTGTGGGAAAAAAGTTACTTGTAGAATTACAGCTAAATGTTGTGTGTAATATCTATCACGATTACATCATGATGATCATTTGACGTTATTAAAATGCCTTCTTGACTGGAATGTTTACATATGTATGAGGTGCTTCTGTGTTCTGGTAAATAAGGTCTACATTGGTTCCAGTTCTAGACCGAATAATGTCATAGGCGCACTGCTGGAGATAAACATACTGAGCCTGTTGTAAAAGAAAACAAAGACATCAAAAATAGTACTGTACATCTTTTTACACATAATAATACCTGACAAAATCTGCTGTATTACAAAAAAGGATGGAGCCTAAACTGGAGCCCTGTGGCACTCCATAGTTCACACCCCCTACATTTAAAAGAGATTTTATAATGTTCATAAACAGGACATGGTCTCTTACCTCTGTCTGCACCGTGAAAGGTCTGTGCATTCTCATATCATGAACGACCCCATAGACATCCCCCATGCTTTCTCTTTCGATCTGGAAGATCAGGCGGTCGATCGCAATAAAGGTCACAGTTCTACCTACACCAGCACTGCAAGAGTAGAATTATTAACAATGAGCTACTTTCAACATTTGTAGGTCATGCCTGTGTTGTATATATGCTTACCTGCAATGCACTATAGTTGGTGAGTGACGTGAGTATTGGTCTATGTGTTCTCTCACCACATGTCTGAAGTCAATGAGAAGTTCAGTGGTCTGTGGAACTCCATGATCAGGCCAGGCTGTGAAGTGGAATTGCAGTATATTGCGAGTCTCAGCAGTTTTTACCTGTTGTAAGTCACATATATGAATCATAACCTTAAAAACATTGTAACCCTAAATAATCAAAATAACATTCTGAGGTCGCAGAAGAGAAATCTACCGCCTCACATTTTTGATGCTGAAGTCTCTTATGGTCCAGCACTCTAGTGCTATCTCAGCGATAATCGTCACCGAGATATTATGGTAATAACTAGTCCCAGATGGCCAGTACTTCTCACACTTGACCTACAGAAATTGACAAAATATAAAAGCGTACTCCACCTATAATACACATTGTCACTTGAATCACATTCCCACCACTATTTGATAGGATAAACAATTTAATAAGAAATGTTGAACTCACTCGTCCTTGCTCTTTGCATTTGGTCAGCATCACTAAAGTGTAGACGTTCTTCTCCCAGATCATTCTCCAGAATTCATTTACTGTGATGGGCAGTGGACCCTGAGCGGCTATAAACTCCTTTTTCGAATTGTAGCCCTGGCCACGAATAAAGAATGAATATCTGACGTGTTGTACTTTCTTGAATGTTAATGTATTTTTACTCACTGGTATATAGTTGGCATTGATGTAGTCATCACATGGGTTGCCACACATTGATAATCTAACTCTTGAAGCATCATCTTAAAAAGCAAACATAATGCAAATAGTTATAAATACATGATAGTGATTAGTTTGTATTTGGTTTTTCAGCTGAGGGGTTTGTCGCATTTTCTTTATTATAGAGAAACTTTTGTTACTTGTACTGTAATTCATAATCGTATTGTTTTGCTATATAGATATTGAGATAAAAACTAAAAACTAAGGTTAAACTTAAATACATTTTGTGCAATCAATACTTTTTATTTCTGAAATACTACTTACAAGGTAAAACATCGTTATAACGGTTCTTTGCCTTGTTTTCAATAGCCAATGCTGAATTTTTAGCCTGTGCAATTCCAACAAGTTTTATCTCCTGTAAAAATACAAACCACACCACTTCTTTACAACTACACATTGTATTGTATTATACGTTTAATTAAATATGTGTGACAGCTTATAATCGTTGATACATTAAAGCTGCAAAGTGTAATTTTCAGTTTTTCCTATAATGAAGTATGAAACATCAACTGAACACCGACCGCATTACTAAATGTCATTCTGTGTTCACACCGAACGTGAATTAAATAAAGGATATACAAAGTCAATGCAGAAATGCGAATAGAAAAAAATTCATTCAAAGAGTTCATTGACACCAACTGTGTGAAGGGAAAGGATGCACAAAGTCATTCCCTGCCGAATAATGATTTTAGTGTTACAGATACAAAAATAATGAACTTTTCCAGCAAGTAATGAAGAGCGAGTAATGGTTTGTGTTTGGTGTGAACACTGAAGTAGAACAGCTTTTATTTAAAGTAATCTGTCAATTTATGTTTTAAACAGAAGTGGTGACATCTTACCTCGTACTCTTCAGCGAAACCACAGTTGGAGTCTGCATGTTTCCTTGTATAATACTCTTCAAAATCTTCAATTTTCAGAGCAGTACTACTGCTTACAATAAAACAAAGAATAGAAAAAGTAAAGATGTTAGTTCTAGGTGCTGACTACAGGACTGAAGTTGTTGCCCTACACAATCAGCAAAAGATTTATAGCAGAATCAGAATATTAAAAGAACAACTTTAATATTATATACTGTAAACAAAAAAAAGGCTGCACATAGAAAACAAAACATATATCGGTAATGTGGTGCCAGTTCACTATCTTTTGAGTTTACAGATTTTTGCAGAGTAAAATTCTTAATACAGGTGGAACAGTTGTAAGAAGTGCGGCAAAGTATTTCGGTACATTGCAGTTTTACGGTGAAGATGTTAAATAAATTCAATTCAATTTACTTTATTGTCACATCACCACGGCACATTGTCACCTGGTGAGTGAAATGCTTGGGAGCTTGCTCCAGAATAATTGCAGTACAGTTAAAATATAACATGTAGAATATAATATAGACTTCAACATAAGACAGTGTGCAATATGCACACACATATAATCAGTACACACAGTGAACTATTGGACAAATACAGTCGAACCATTCAACGCGGTGTGCACATACATACATTAAGCACTAAACATTAAACACTAAACACAGAGTGTGCACGTTCTGCATTATGTAAACAGAGATGTGCATAGAAATATGCTAAAGTGCAGCATAGTGAACGTGATCTGAAAACAGTAAAGAAGTTGTGCATAGGATGATGTACAGTTGTAATTGGTAGACTGTTGTATAAAGTAGAGTGTGTATATATTTTCCATTGTTAAACTTTGGAGTTAAAGTTCAGTGTGTGGCGTATCGTATATGGGAGTGTTCTGCGGGTGTATCAGTTCTGACTATTCATAAGTCGGATAGCCTGATGGAAAAAGCTATCCCTCAATCAACTGGTGCGGGAGCGGATGCTGCAGAGACGTTTTTTCTGAGGGCAGCATAGAGAGCAGTCTGTGAGATGGGTGGCTGAAGTCCCTGATGATCTTCCGGGATTTCCTGATGCACCGCCTGGTGTAGATGTCCTGGAGGGAGGGAAGCTCACCTACAACATTGTGGCTGGCAGTTCGCATGACCCTTTTCAGAGCTTTGCGGTTGCAAGCAGTGCTGTTTCCAAATCAGGCAGTGATGCAGTTTGACAAGATGCACTCTATGGTGAGGGTGTTGAAGGTTATTAGGATGCTGGGGCTCATTCCAAACTTCCTCAGCCTTCTAAGGAAGAATAAGCGCTGTTGTGCCTTCTTCAGCACTGCGTCGGTGAGTGTGGACCATGTGAGATCCTCCCTGATGTTGAGGCCGAGGAACTTGAAGCTGCTTACCCGCTCCACAGGTGTCCTGTCGATGGTGATGGGTGTGTGTTCTCTGCTCTGTCTCCTGAAATCTACCACCAGCTCCTTGGTCTTGTCAGTGTTAACTGAGAGGGGGTTCTACTGACACCATTTAGTCAGGGTGCTCACCTCCTCTCTGTAGGCCGCCTCATCGTTGTCGGTGATCAGGCCTATCACAGTTGTGTCCTCAGCAAACTTACATTACATTACATTTTGTCATTTAGCAGACGCTTTTATCCAAAGCGACTTACAATACTCGAGGAGACAATGAAGCAGTAAATAGCCGATACAACAATAGGTGAACAAGTGCTACAACAATGCTACCGAGTTACACAGGGAGCGAAGTTACAAAAGAATTTCTTTTTCTTTTTTTTTTTTTGATAGAGTGATTAGTTAGAAAAGAAGTGAGTTAGTGAGTTAGGTGTAGCCGGAAAAGATGAGTTTTTAGGAGGTTTTTAAAGATCGAGTCTGACAAGTGTGAAGCCAGAGGTAGATCGTTCCACCATCGAGGACCTGAAGCAGAGAACGTTCGAGAGAGAGATTTCTTACCCTTTTTAGCTGGTACCACAAGTCTCAGCTCATTTGCGGAGCGCAGAGATCTTGAGGGCCTATATCTTTGCATTAGTGAGTTAAGGTAAGTGGGTGCTGAACCGGTGGTGGTCTTGTAGGCAATGAGAAGACATTTAAATTCAATGCGGGCTGCTTCAGCAAGCCAATGCAGTTTTATGAAGAGAGGTGTTACATGGGTCATTTTTGGTTCCTTGAACACCACTCTTGCCGCTGCAGTTTGAATCATCTGCAGAGGTTTAGTTGTCTGATCTTCCTGATGTTGTAAAGCATGAATCTGCAGGATCTGACAGTAGCGGCAACATGATCTGTGAAGTTGAGCTGATCATCGATGATTATTCCCAAGTTTCTCGCAGACCAGGAGGGCACAATGGTTGATGCTCCTAGTTGGATCGAGAGATCGTGACGAGTCTTCGAGTCGGCAGGGATGACAAGAAGTTCCGTTTTCGCAGGGTTAAGTTGTAGGTGGTGTTGCTTCATCCAGAGGGAGAAGTCGCTCAGACATGCTGAGACTCGGGTCGAAATCGTCTGATCTTCGGGATGAAACGCAAGGTGGAGTTGCGGGCTTCTCTGAAAGCAGTAGGAAATGTGCCAGAATTGAGCGATGAGTTGATGATGTGAGTAATTGCAGGAATGACCGAAGGAGAGATGTCTTGCAGGAGATGGGTGGTGATGGGGTCCAGCGAGCAGGTAGTCGGGTGATTCGATACGATGATTCTCGCAGCGTCGTTTTCAGTCAACGGAGAGAAAGCGTGGAGGGAGGTGGTCAAAGGAGCCGGAATATGGTCCAGCGGTGGTGGAGCGGAGAACTGATTGCTGATAGCGGTGGTCTTCTTCACAAAGAAGGATGCAAAGTCATCAGCTGTTAGGTCCGACGAGGGAGGAGGGGTGGGAGGACAGAGTAGAGCAGAGAAGGTCTTAAAGAGAGCGCGAGAGTCAGTTGAGCTGTTTATTTTCGCCTGGTAGAACTGAGTCTTAGCGACCGAGACATCCTCAGAGAAAGAAGAGAGAAGAGTTTGATAGAGAGAGAGATCTGCAGGGTCATTAGATTTGCGCCATTTTCTCTCAGCTGCCCTGAGCTTGGTTCTGTGTTCCCGGAGGACATCAGAGAGCCAAGGTGTTGAAGGATTGGCCCGGGCTGGTCGAGATGTAAGCGGGCATAAATTGTCCAAGCAGGATGTTAGTGTAGAGCATAGGAGGTGAGTGGCATTGTCAGTGCTAAGTAGAGCAAACTGATCAGGAGGAGGGAGCATAGAGGAAACAGCAGAGGATAGGGTGAGAGGAGAGAGCGTGCGTAGGTTACGCCTGAAGGTAACAAGAGAGGAAGGGGAAGGAGTGTCGGATGTTGTCACGTCGAGGTGAAGTGTGACGAGAAAATGATCGGATGTGTGCAGTGGTGTTATTTGAGTGTGATATGTGGAGCAGTAACCTTACTGAAGTTCTCTACAAATATCACTTTTAACATTGTGACATAAACTTGACAATGACTTTGGACCTGTGTGTGGCTGTACAGTCGTGTGTGTACAGGGAGTACAGGAGCGGTCTGAAGACCATCTGACTTCTGCCTGTCAGGAAGTCCAGGATCCAGCTGCACAGATATCTGTTTAGTCCAAGATTCTGGAGCTTCCCAACAAGTGTGGAAGGCACTGTGGTGTTGAATGCTGAGCTGTAGTTCACAAACAACCTCCTCACAGTAGTGTTCTTATTTTCCAGGTGGGAGAGAGCAGTGTGTAGGGTGAAAGCAATGGCGTCATCTGTGGAACGATTTCTGTGATATGCAAACAGTAGAGGGTCCAATGAGGCGGGCAGCACAGAGCAGATGTAATCTCTGATGAGTCTCTCAAAACACTTACTGAAGATGGGTGTGAGAGCAACAGGCCTCCGGTCTCCATTTAAGCGTGTGGTTTTGCTTTTCTTGGTATGGGCACAATAGTTAATAAACATACAACAGGAAATGCTTTTAGATTGCATTGTGTTACTTACATTTTGTCTCTGGAAAACAAAGAAAATAGTGATTCAATAAGTGTTGGAAAATGTTGGAATTGTAAGTACTAAAGTTAATAGTTACAAAGGTACGTCTAAAGGACTGGAACGTCTAAAGGACTTTCACTTAGTTGTGTTCTCCTGGAGATAAAAAGAGATGTTAACCTTACTGGAGTTCTCTACAAATATCACTTTTAACATTGTGACATAAAACGACTATAGATGAATAAAATGAGAATTATGACTATGATAAAACATAAAAATCCCATAATTGTGCCAACAACTATTCCAGTATGGTTACGGGGAACGTTGTCTATAATGAAAATATGGTAAAATAATACAACATGTTATATAAAGGAAGTGATTTGACAAATCTTGTGCTCTTGTCATGTTTTCATTCTTTAGAAATGTGCGTGTTTGTTTTGATGAACAATCATATAGACTCAGATAGTTTATCTGTAGAAGATCTGAAGATCTGGCTGTGTAAAATCATGTAAACATCTTAGAAAGTTCTGTTGTCAATCTGTTGTGAATATCCAGAACATCTCACAGACGTCTTCAAGAGGTTTTCATTTACACTTTAATATTCAACATCTTGCAATACAAACTTACACTTATTGTGCTGTACTGAACATTACTTTCACTTTACTCTTGTTTATCACTTTTGATCAGAAAGTAAAATAAGTGAATAATATTAAATAAAATAATAAAATAATGAACAAGATCAGGTGAATCTGTAACAATGTGATTTAAGAATTAAATATAAATCTGAATAACAATGAACTGAGAACTAAACAAACTATTTCAACAACAATATTAAAATAAATAACACAACAATAAGACATTTAAATTAAAACAGCATGATGATATTTGTATATAATAATAAAGAGCTTAAAGCCTAATGTTAATAATGCTAAGTATCACAATATGATTATTTATTACAGAAATATAATAATATAAAGTTATTTTATACAAAACTCATGTTTAATCAGTTTAGTAATATATTGTATTGTGATATATTGAGAATGTAAAGTTATTTGTGGGTATATAAAACATTTCTCTTCAATAACTAGCCAGCTAATGCTAATAAAGCCAAGTTTAGTTTATATTAAGTTTCTTAACTTACCTTTATCTTGTTGTTTTATCTTTATTTCTTCACCTGAATGACTTTAAAATAACATTTTATAATATAATATTCATTCAAATAGAAAAAACTTTGACATTTTATGAACTTTTGAGGGCCTCTGGTTGCCACGCGCGCCCTTAGCAACCGTTTATTTCTGTCGTGAAGAAATATTTTCTTAATATTTATTAAATATTATATTAATTATAAGAAATTATATTTATTAATCTTATATTTAAACCGGCCAATGATAAACTTTCATAATAAAGTTCTCACAGGCAGCTTTATTATTATTATTGTTATTATTATTATTATTATTATTATTACTATTATTATTATTATTATTACTACTATTGTTATTATTATTATTTTTATTATTATGAACACATTCATCGTTAATAACAATATTTTTATTCTTACACATTATTACAAATTTGCTTCAAAAACGGTGTGACAGAGACATTTTATTAAACATTTGTAATAAAAACATAAATAATAAAAAGATGATAAAAACGAAATATTAAGATAGTTGAGCTCAGAGTTTGGGCTTTTGAGTAAAATTGTGACTTTATTTCTTTATTAAATGTCTCTTAGTTTCATATTTTTGTTACTGAGAGAAAAATGTGCTGCGTTCACTTTAAATAAAATTCCCGCCACGAGACGTTCCAAAGATGACGTCACAACGAGTTTACTCGACGCTGGACTCTCTCGTGTCTCTCATTTCACATCTCGAGTTCTTACAGTGAGGATCACAATCTGCTGCTAAGAGCAAAGATGGGAAATTTGTGCAAATGCGTCAAGCGTCAGAACAGTGACGTTCAGTACAGCGAGTACGAGTCTCTGTTAAAGTCATGTGAGCAAAACAGAGAAAACAAGAAGAAGAAGAAGAAGAAGAGATTTTTATCATCGAGGAGAAGTCAAGAAGACTCTGAAGACAGCAGTGATGGTAAGTTATATCATATACACTATAATGTACACTAGAGTGATGTAATGAGACAGATCTCACACTAATAATACATACAGTTATATCATATACACTATAATGTACACTAGAGTGATGACATGAGACAGATCTCACACTAATAGTACATACAGTTATATCATATACACTATAATGTACACTAGAGAGATGACATGAGACAGATCTCACACTAATAGTACATACAGTTATATCATATACACTATAATGTACACTAGAGTGATGTAATGAGACAGATCTCACACTAATAGTACATACAGTTATATCATATACACTATAATGTACACTAGAGTGATGACATGAGACAGATCTCACACTAATAGTACATACAGTAATATCATATACACTATAATGTACACTAGAGTGATGTAATGAGACAGATCTCACACTAATAGTACATACAGTAATATCATATACACTATAATGTACACTAGAGTGATGAAATGAGACAGATCTCACACTAATAGTACATACAGTAATATCATATACACTATAATGTACACTAGAGTGATGAAATGAGACAGATCTCACACTAATAGTACATACAGTTATATCATATACACTATAATGTACACTAGAGAGATGACATGAGACAGATCTCACACTAATAGTACATACAGTAATGTCATATACACTATAATGTACACTAGAGTGATGAAATGAGACAGATCTCACACTAATAGTACATACAGTAATATCATATACACTATAATGTACACTAGAGAGATGAAATGAGACAGATCTCACACTAATAGTACATACAGTAATATCATATACACTATAATGTACACTAGAGTGATGAAATGAGACAGATCTCACACTAATAGTACATACAGTTATATCATATACACTATAATGTACACTAGAGTGATGAAATGAGACAGATCTCACACTAATAGTACATACAGTAATATCATATACACTATAATGTACACTAGAGAGATGACATGAGACAGATCTCACACTAATAGTACATACAGTAATGTCATATACACTATAATGTACACTAGAGTGATGAAATGAGACAGATCTCACACTAATAGTACATACAGTAATATCATATACACTATAATGTACACTAGAGAGATGAAATGAGACAGATCTCACACTAATAGTACATACAGTAATATCATATACACTATAATGTACACTAGAGTGATGAAATGAGACAGATCTCACACTAATAGTACATACAGTTATATCATATACACTATAATGTACACTAGAGTGATGAAATGAGACAGATCTCACACTAATAGTACATACAGTTATATCATATACACTATAATGTACACTAGAGTGATGAAATGAGACAGATCTCACACTAATAGTACATACAGTTATATCATATACACTATAATGTACACTAGAGTGATGAAATGAGACAGATCTCACACTAATAGTACATACAGTTATATCATATACACTATAATGTACACTAGAGTGATGAAATGAGACAGATCTCACACTAATAGTACATACAGTAATATCATATACACTATAATGTACACTAGAGTGATGACATGAGACAGATCTCACACTAATAGTACATACAGTTATATCATATACACTATAATGTACACTAGAGTGATGACATGAGACAGATCTCACACTAATAGTACATACAGTTATATCATATACACTATAATGTACACTAGAGTGATGAAATGAGACAGATCTCACACTAATAGTACATACAGTAATATCATATACACTATAATGTACACTAGAGTGATGACATGAGACAGATCTCACACTAATAGTACATACAGTAATATCATATACACTATAATGTACACTAGAGTGATGACATGAGACAGATCTCACACTAATAGTACATACAGTTATATCATATACACTATAATGTACACTAGAGAGATGACATGAGACAGATCTCACACTAATAGAACATACAGTTATATCATATACACTATAATGTACACTAGAGTGATGAAATGAGACAGATCTCACACTAATAGTACATACAGTTATATCATATACACTATAATGTACACTAGAGTGATGAAATGAGACAGATCTCACACTAATAGTACATACAGTAATATCATATACACTATAATGTACACTAGAGTGATGAAATGAGACAGATCTCACACTAATAGTACATACAGTAATATCATATACACTATAATGTACACTAGAGTGATGAAATGAGACAGATCTCACACTAATAGCACATACAGTTATATCATATACACTATAATGTACACTAGAGTGATGAAATGAGACAGATCTCACACTAATAGTACATACAGTAATATCATATACACTATAATGTACACTAGAGTGATGAAATGAGACAGATCTCACACTAATAATACATACAGTAATATCATATACACTATAATGTACACTAGAGTGATGAAATGAGACAGATCTCACACTAATAGTACATACAGTAATATCATATACACTATAATGTACACTAGAGTGATGAAATGAGACAGATCTCACACTAATAGTACATACAGTAATATCATATACACTATAATGTACACTAGAGTGATGAAATGAGACAGATCTCACACTAATAGTACATACAGTAATGTCATATACACTATAATGTACACTAGAGTGATGAAATGAGACAGATCTCACACTAATAATACATACAGTAATATTATATACACTATAATGTACACTAGAGTGATGAAATGAGACAGATCTCACACTAATAATACATACAGTAATATCATATACACTATAATGTACACTAGAGTGATGAAATGAGACAGATCTCACACTAATAGTACATACAGTTATATCATATACACTATAATGTTCACTAGAGTGATGAAATGAGAGAGATCTCACACTAATAGTACATACAGTAATATCATATACACTATAATGTACACTAGAGTGATGAAATGAGACAGATCTCACACTAATAGTACATACAGTAATATCATATACACTATAATGTACACTAGAGTGATGAAATGAGACAGATCTCACACTAATAGTTGATACATTCAAATCTCTACAGGTGTGATGTTTGTCCAGCATGACGTCATAGAGTCACAGGAAACTTCCGAATCCAGTGAATCTGACGTCACGACATGTGAGGAGGATGAGAAGACTGAAGGTGAATAAACTTCCTTATTCCAACATAACACACTTTCCATCCTCACTATAACAGAAGAAATGGTGTTTGAGGACATTTAGATGAAGGATTTCTTCTTTTTTTTTCAGAGGAAATCAACTCCTGCCTTTATAAGGTTGGAAAGAAGCTGGGCGAAGGAGCATATGGAGCAGTACGTGATGGAACCCGTGTGTGCGATGGCTACAAGGTTTTGCTCTTATACATTGATCTCTAACAGACTCTTTTGTCATACTTGAATGTTTATTTGTCTCATATTCACTGTTTACAGAACTTAATATCTTTGAATGATATGATTTTCTTGTAAATCTCCTTTTGTTGTTCAGGTGGCTTTGAAATATGTGAATAAATCTGAAGGCGTGGAATATGTCAGCATTGTAAGTACTGCTGAAAACATTGTGTGCATTTTTACATATCGCTTCTGACATCAGCGAGTTCAAATCGAAGTGGAATAATTGTTTGGTCTTCTAGCCAAGCTATCCAGAACCATTGCCGCAAGAGATCGCACTTCACTTGCTCGCCAGCGACGGATATGATCCAGAGATCCTCAAGCTTCTCGACTGGCAGGATAATCCAGACTATTATGTCATGGTCATGGAGAGCTTTTCTCCCTGCATGGATGCCTTTGACTTCTGTTTGTCAGATCCAGAACATGAGTTCGACGAAGAGGAAGCAAAGTCCATCATGTACCAGGCATGCAAGGCAGCATACTTGTGCTGCAAACGGGGAGTCTTCCATAGCGATATAAAGCTGGAAAACTTCCTGATCAGAACCGACACCCGGCAAGTCAAGATGATCGACTTCGGTTGCAGCGATTTTTTAAAGGAGACGGCCTACGAGGACCTCAAGGGTATGTCTTTTATCATCAGCTCCATACGTAAATACGAAGATGACATCATCATAGTACACATTACTGTAGTAATGCAGATGAATTAATCGCATGAAATCTTGTTTCTTCAGGCACGGAGGGCTACATCGCCCCGGAATATTACAAAACGGAAGAATATTACGCCTTGCCATCGACGGTGTATTCATTGGGAGTCATGTTGTTCGTCATGGTTGACCAGAGTTATCCAGACTCAATTGACCATGAATTGATCAACAAGAATCAGTGGTGCAGAGAACACTTGTCTAAAGGTAAGATCCGACTGTAATTTTAAATACTATAAAACAGAACAAAAACAAGTTTAAAGTGAATGTTATAATTCGTGTATGTTTCATCTCAGAATGCTGCAGTTTTATTCAAGCTTGTCTACAGGAGAACATGATGGAACGCATTCATCTACAAAAGATCATGAAACACATTTGGTTTCAGGTACTGAAGATCTACTTACATTTACCAGACTGATGTTATTGTTATTTTTGACATGACACCTGCTTACTGTTTATTTCAGGACGTACAACTCCCAGATGGACAACAGAATATCCTCCAAAATCCATTCTGTGAGAAGAAGCAAAAGGAAGACTTCTTATTTGAAGGTACATTTACTGCACCATTTCTTCTAGAAAGAGAATTGTATCGACATTCGATAGGGTAAAACTTGATTTTTGATGTATTTTTTAATAGAAATCAACTCCTGCCTTTATGAGATTGGCGAGAAGCTGAGCGAAGATGGATTTGGAGTAGTTTATGAAGGAAAGCGTGTGAAGAACGGCATTAAGGTTAGACTTGTTCTGCATGCGCTTAAGATCGCTTTGTCACATGTTAAGTATTGAGAAAATTTGATCTATTTTTTTGTTCTTCAGGTGGCAGTTAAGTATGTCCGAAAGAAGAGAAGACAGCGTTATCTCAACATTGTAAGTAGCTTTGTGAATTTTCAAAACATCTTTTTCCGATGTAAATTTTGTTTGTTAAGGCTTCTCCATCTGATCCTTTTGTCTAGCCTGGATATCCCGAAGCGCTGCCACGAGAGGTTGCTCTTCAGATTCTCGCCGCTGAGGGAGACTTCTATAAGCTTCTGGACTGGCAGGACTTTGAGAGCTATTATGTCATGGTCCTGGAGCCCTTCACTCCTTGCGAGGAAGTCCACAGTGTATGCAGCATCATGGAGGTATTGAAAGTATTTCCTTACTTATCTTTTTGAAGGTGACTGAAGGTTTCCATGAAGACATCAAATTGGAGATCCTTTACCACAAGTGGTTTGAGGTAATGCACATAAAAAGGTAAGATTTCTTTCAAATCTTTAGTTTAGAATGACTTTAGTTTAGAATGTTTAGAATTAGAATCTGTGCTGTAGTATGTTTATTTTTCTGATTTAGTATTAGTAGTATTAGTGTAGTACTAGTATAAGTGACAAGTAGTTTTTCAATTCAAGTTAGAATTTCCTTTCCCAATCAGTATAAAAAAAATACAATCGCACAAAGAACAAAAATAGAAAAATACTTCAAAAATTGTATATAAAAAGTTATATAGATCATGTACTAGTATTAGTGACAGATAGTTTTTCAATTCAAGTTAAAAATTTCCTTTTGCAATCAGCATAAAAAAATATTTAACAAATAAAACAAAAAAAGAAAAACACTTCAAAACCTTATTTAAAAAAGTTATATAGATCATGTTCTTTAGAAGGTAATATAGAACCTATCATTCATGGTTTTTTAATTTTCAACCCTAATAAAATAAATCTTTTATAATTTTTACACAATCGTGAATGTTTTTTTCATATAATTTGAAGTGAACCCCTTCAGGAATCAAACTGATTTACCCTTAATGAATAATGATGAAATAAAATTGTCTGACTTCAAAATGTTTATCATGGATCTTGTTTTAAAGTCAATTGTATACAGTTTAACGATCACAGTGTGTTTTTGCCTTTGAGTTCAAAAATAATTTTTACAAAAAATAAAATGATCTCCAAACTTTATAAACAAACTGAGAATATAGCCACAAACTTCTATAATGATATTTTAAGAATATTTGCGGTACAGATAATTATGACGATATAGAATAAATATGGAACATTTTATGATTTGAGTATTTAGTAGTACAACAGTAGTGACACAGTTACACAGCATGAGTAAAATGTGATCAAAGTATAAAAGCGCCCTGGGTAGGAAAAGTTTAGCGTTACTTTAACTTAATTCTACATTTATTACATGCATAACAGTAGCAAGTTACAAACCAAGCAGCACTTTAAAAAAACATTTATAGCTAAAAGTACCAAAAGAGTGGTAAGAGAGCAATGCTTCCACTTTTTGGGGTGACAACCTCAAGAATGTCCCAAACCGTGCTCCCAGGTTCCCTTGTGGGCTCGTGCCCAGTGCCCTATGGGTCTGCAGGTACTGACGTCACACAGTGTGGACTCAGAAGAGATCCACAAGGCTTGAGTGTGCCATTTGGAAAAGGGCGCCCATGATGAGCATTACAGAACTGTGTGCAAGTCAACTTTAAACAGCTTGTTCACAAGTCGTCTTGCGAGATGTTTCTTTCAGACAGATGGTTTTTTGTGTGCTCGGGAGCATAAAAAACTTTTCTCTACATTTCTAGACATTTTTACTACCCCCAATTTGACACAAAATTCTCCCATGTCTATGTATCCTAAGGTATACTAAATTAAAGTCTGATTTCAAATATGATATACAGATTCTTGGGGATAAAAAATAAACAAGTGTTAATTTAAGTGCTCAAAACTGGCCACTACAAAGTGTCTTTTGAAATGAGGGATTTCGAAGGGTATAACTAATGGAAACTTCTCACCCATAATTTTTTATTTTATTTATTTTATTTAATGGATCCTGACTACAGATGATCTGTACGAGTTTCATGAGTTATTCAGTTAATTCAGGAACTTGTAACAGTTGTAACAGTAAAGTTATTTCAAACGGATTCTTGTGGATGAATTTGAACTGTTTGTGCATCAGACATAAGTGTAAAAGTTTGTATATTTTTGGTTTAATATTCTTGTAAAGCTTTGTGTCTTACAGATGAAATGACAGACAGGAATTGACAGCGGGAGATTGGTCATCTGGAAAATAAATGTGCAAACAAGCTGTTTCTGTTCCATTATCAGATTTACTTTTAGATCTGTTTATTCAATAACATTGTTTTTTATATAATATTTTAATAAGATGTATTATTCAATGTTTTCTGGTGGAGAGACAAGAAAAAGAAGAAACGGCAACGTGAAGGTAAGTTAAGATAATTAATATATACCAAACTAGGTTATATAAGCTTGCTAGTTAACTAAGCTAGCAAGATAGTAAATATATTAAAAATCATCCATAAAAAGCTTTAAAATGTTTATCTATTTTAAGGTAACAAATTACTGGTTTCTTTGTTGAAATAACTTTCCTGGATTATATTTCTGTAATAAAATAAACTTCTGTTTCATAAACTTGTCTGTGCGTAAATCTGTCTGTAAAGTTTTATTAACACCTGATAACTTTCTCATAATTATAAAAAAATAAATGGGTATACAAACATCAGAGTAAAGGATCTTATATGTTATGACATCATAAGCACTCCAGTTATTTCTTATAGATCAGTTTAACAAAAGGACTCAACCAGTTTATCAACATTTACACATCCAAGCACTTTATAAATTCACAAAAACAGAGAATGAACAGCATTTATAACTCTTTACAGTGTTTCAAAATAATGAAAGTTATAAATAAAAGAACTACAAACCTCTTAAAACAACACGTTGTATCATTACAGATTCCTGATATGAGAGGTTAAAGTACACTTTAAAGATGCCTATGTAATTCAGTAATGGTCAGCTGTCTAAACATCACAACAACAGCATTGTAAAAATAAACATTTTGTCATATGTCTTAACAATTACATTTAAATAATAATAAAAATAGTAAATTTGATAACTCTTTACAATCAGGAGCTTTAAGATAACAATAACATATTGCATTAGAAAAAAAACTAATAATGAACAATATTAATGCAGAATTTATTAAAACATTATTCAAATCAAAAGTTGTCCTTGTTAACAATAGTTAATGGACATGAACTTGGATGAATAACTGTGTTGATGTAAACTAATATTAACAAGGATTAATAAATGCTGAAAAACTCATTTCTTTATGGTTAGCAATGTATAAATATCACCTTATTGTCACAGAACATCTTTAGTCCTAAAATAGAGCATAAAATATTTACATTCTCTGGTATTGATAGTACACTCTGATAAACATATAGTTTATAAAATTAAAAAAGTCAGTTAAATCTGCATAAAGAATCAGGTTTTCAGTAGTACAAATATACATGAATTTGACATTTGTTTTAAATATGTTGATAAATTATACTCATACACTATAAGAAGAGTAAAAGAAGTAAAAAAATAAAAATCTCATCCAAAATCTAACATTTATGTGCCGCTCTATTTCAATCTAAATCCATATATCTGTCTCACTTTATTGTTTGCATTGTGGAAAAAAAGTTACTTGTAGAATTACAGCTAAATGTTGTGTGTAATATCTATCACGATTACATCATGATGATCATTTGACGTTATTAAAATGCCTTCTTGACTGGAATGTTTACATATGTATGAGGTGCTTCTGTGTTCTGGTAAATAAGGTCTACATTGGTTCCAGTTCTAGACCGAATAATGTCATAGGCGCACTGCTGGAGATAAACATACTGAGCCTGTTGTAAAAGACAAACAAAGACATCAAAAATAGTACTGTACATCTTTTTACACATAATAATACCTGACAAAATCTGCTGTATGACGAATAAGGATGGAGCCTAAACTTGAGCCCTGTGGCACTCCACAGTTACCCCTACATTTAAAAGAAGATTTTATAATGTTCATAAACAGGACATGGTCACTTACCTCAGTCTGCACCATGAAAGGTCTGTGCATTCTCATATCATGAACAACCCCATAGACATCCACCATGCTTTCTCTTTCGATCTGGAAGATCAGGCGGTCGATCGCAATAAAGGTCCCAGTTCTACCTACACCAGCACTGCAAGAGTAGAATTATTAACAATGAGCTACTTTCAACATTTGTAGGTCATGCCTGTGTTGTATGTATGCTTACCTGCAATGCACTATAGTTGGTGAGTGACGTGAGTATTGGTCTATGTGTTCTCTCACCACATGTCTGAAGTCAATGAGAAGTTCAGTGGTCTGTGGAACTCCATGATCAGGCCAGGCTGTGAAGTGGAATTGCCGTATATTGCGAGTCTCAGCGGTTTTTACCTGTTGTAAGTCACATATATGAATCATAACCTTAAAAACATTGTAACCCTTAAAAATCAAAATAACACTCTGAGGTTACAGGTTAAGAGAAATCTACTGCCTCACATTTTTGATGCTGAAGTCTCTTATGCTCCAGCACTCTAGTGCTATCTCTGCGATAATCGTCACCGAGATGTTATGGTAATAACTAGTCCCAGATGGCCAGTACTTCTCACACTTGACCTACAGAAATTGACAAAATATAAAAGCATACTCCACCTATAATACACATTGTCACTTGAATCACATTCCCACCACTATTTGATAGGATTAACAATTGAATTAGAAATGTTGAACTCACTCGTCCTTGCTCTTTGCATTTGGTCAGCATCACTAAAGTGTAGACGTTCTTCTCCCAGATCATTCTCCAGAATTCATTTACTGTGATGGGCAGTGGACCCTGAGCGGCTATAAACTCCTTTTTCGAATTGTAGCCCTGGCCACGAATAAAGAATGAATATCTGACGTGTTGTACTTTCTAGAATGTTAATGTATTTATACTCACTGGTATATAGTTGGCATTGATGTAGTCATCACATGGGTTGCCACACATTGATAATTTAACTCTTGAAGCATCATCTTAAAAAGCAAACATAATGAAAATGGTTATAAATACATGATAGTGATTAGTTTGTATTTGGTTTTTCAGCTGAGGGGTTCATCGAATTTTCTTTATTATAGAGAATCTTTTGTTACTTATAATGTAATTCATAATCGTATTGTTTTGCTATATAGATATTGAGATAAAAACAAAAAACTAAAGTTAAACTTAAATACATTTTGTGCAATCAATACTTTTTATTTCTGAAATACTACTTACAAGGTAAAACATCGTTATAACGGTTCTTTGCCTTGTTTTCAATAGCCAATGCTGAATTTTTAGCCTGTGCAATTCCAACAAGTTTTATCTCCTGTAAAAATACAAACCACACCACTTCTTTACAACTACACATTGTATTGTTTTATACGTTTAATTAAATATGTGTGACAGCTTATAATCGTTGATACATTAAAGCTGCAAAGTGTAATTTTCAGTTTTTCCTATAATGAAGTATGAAACATCAACTGAACACCGACCGCATTACTAAATGTCATTCTGTGTTCACACCGAACGTGAATTAAATAAAGGATATACAAAGTCAATGCAGAAATGCGAATAGAAAAAAATTCATTCAAAGAGTTCATTGACACCAACTGTGTGAAGGGAAAGGATGCACAAAGTCATTCCCTGCCGAATAATGATTTTAGTGTTACAGATACAAAAATAATGAACTTTTCCAGCAAGTAATGAAGAGCGAGTAATGGTTTGTGTTTGGTGTGAACACTGAAGTAGAACAGCTTTTATTTAAAGTAATCTGTCAATTTATGTTGTAAACACAAGTGGTGACATCTTACCTCGTACTCTTCAGCGAAACCACAGTTGGAGTCTGCATGTTTCCTTGTATAATACTCTTCAAAATCTTCAATTTTCAGAGCAGTACTACTGCTTACAATAAAACAAAGAATAGAAAAAGTAAAGATGTTAGTTCTAGGTGCTGACTACAGGACTGAAGTTGTTGCCCTACACAACCAGCAAAAGATTTATAGCAGAATCAGAATATTAAAAGAACAACTGTAATACTATATACTGTAAACAAAAAAAGGCTGCACATAGAAAACAAAACATATATCGGTAATGTGGTGCCAGTTCACTATCTTTAGAGTTTACAGATTTTTGCAGAGTAAAATTCTAAATACGGTGGAACAATTGTAAGAAGTGCGGCACAGTATTTCGGTACATTGCAGTTTTACAGTGAAGATGTGAAATAAACATACAACATAAACAGGAAATGCTTTTAGATTGCATTGTGTAACTTACATTTTGTTTCTGGAAAACAAAGAAAATAGTGATTCAACAAGTGTTGGAAAATATTGGAATTGTAAGTACTAAAGTTGATAGTTACAAAGGTACCTAATGTTATGGACTGGAATGTCTAACGGACTTTCACTTAGTTGTGTTCTCCTGAAGATAAAAAGAGATGTTAACCTTACTGGAGTTCTCTACAAATATCACTTTTAACATTGTGACATAAAACGACTCACCTCCTTTTATAGATGAATAAAATGAGAATTATGATTATGATAAAACATAAAAATCCCATAATTGTGCCAACAACTATTCCAGTTTTATCACCGGTACCATTGTCTAGAATGAAAATTGTGTAATATAATAAAACACGTTATATAAAGCAACAGCTATTTAGTCTTTATTGTCTTTATAAGTTACATACATAACTATACTCTTGTTCCTTTTTGTATATTACAGTAACCAATTTGCAAGAACCAAAATAACGTACCTGTCGTGACTGAGATGCAACTGAATTCCCCTTCTGTTTTATTATCTGTCGCAACAGCCCTGATGCACAATGTGTAACTGACTCCAGGACTTAGATCAGTGAACATAAAATATGTGTTAATGGCTGTGAGACCGTTACTTCTGTCTTTTTTTGTCCTGTTAATTTGAAAGAAGGATCTCTGTCCCACAGGTTCGTCCCATTTCAGAAACGCAGATGATGTTGTGATCTTAGATGATGTGAGATTTCGAATAACATCTGGCTCTGTGTTTAAAAATGAAAAGCAATGGATCAACTGTCGATGGTAGAAAAGGAAAATGTAAAAAGTAGAAAACGTACTTGTACAAACTGAAGTGTAAAACGCATCCCCTTCTGTCAAGTTATCGGTTGAAACAGCTTTGATGGTAAATGTGTACTGGACGCCAGCAGTTAGTCCAGTGACGTTGTAGGATGTGTCCTTCGTGAGAATGTTTCCAGTTTTATCACCAATCCATCGAACATTAAAGGACAATCCATCATTGAGAGGTTTATCCCATTCCAGAAATATAGATGTTGTTTTTTCAGATGCTTTGAGATTGTTGATCACACCTGGCTCTGTGTTGGAATGAGAGTAGCAATGGTGAGTCCTTAATTTAGTAGCACCAGCTACACTTAATCTATTAATTAAAATGAATACAATAATTGTTTATCATCTGAATTGATTTTTTATTGTTCATACATTCGAACGCTTTAGTTGATTTGATTTAAATATATCAGATATGGTCTGTTACTTACTTTATGTGTTGTGAATGACATATTTTAGTGTTTTTGGGCGCATCGTATGTTCGGAACATCACAAAGGGGCAGCAGCATTATAAAGATCTGTGGTTGATATATATATATATATATATATATATATATATATATATATATATATATAGTTGCAAAAAGTCTTTTGTAACTTGTAAAAGTCGATGTTTGAGAAGAAGTGCTATGTGCATTTTTTTTTACAACAGGGTTGCTGTTGTACTTTCAACTGCTACAATTTTCACATTATAATCTGAAATCCATTCTGTTATCACATCATTTAAGCAATTCCGTGGAAATGTCAACCATACCATGAAAATATCAAGTTTTTATTAAAAGAATTTTTAGTATACTTATAGCACCTATAGTCACTTATGTGAGGTCTTTGAATGTATGGCGACTAAAGTCTATTTTCAGGACTGTCACATTCCCAACGCTATAATTTGCTTATCGATGTACACATGGAAATTAAAATATAGTGTTAGTTTAATTTTCTATAAAGAGCTTTCCCTTTGCCAAATATTGATTTTTTTTTTGTTTCTGGTTTGTAGATTTGAATTCGCTTAAATCTTAAGTTTAAGTTTGTTGTCTCCTAAAATTGGTGTCCATTTTTTGTCACGGTCATAAAACAGGATCATTTACGTTTAAAAAAAAAGAAAACGTGTGCATATACTAATATTTTTCGGATATTTTTCTGATGTTTAAACAATTCCACACGGGTGTTGTATATTTTAAAAAGTTGGCTCAGTTTACTTGTTACAATATTTTACGTGACGTCCATAACGCGAAATGTCCTGTCCATAACGCTGGAATTGCCCATTTTACTGTAATATACTGTTTAATGATAAACTGTAAAAAACATCTACAATTGTTAGTGCTGTCAGAAATAATGCAGAAGCATTCGTTTTCTGTCATCCCTTTACTAGGGGTGAATTATATGGTCATATGAGTTATATTTCTGCATATTCAGGCATTTTCATATTCAAGGCTTTAAAATCATTTTAACATCATTTGTTTGCTGTAATTGGTCTACTTTGGAGGACTGAGACTCAATTGAAGACGTGCCTCTTGTGACAGGGGGTGCTGTGGTGGTTTCAACGAAATAACACATACATGTTTTACTTTAAACTTTATGAAATAAATTTTACATTAAGTATTCAATAATCTAAAACTTTGTCTGATAACGTTTAGTTATTAATTAAATTCAAATACATACATGATTAAAAACAAGTAAAAACATTGCGATTATGCTAAGGAGGCAATTTGTTCATGTAAATCTCCGGCATTCAATAATATGTTGTAAATTTTGTGGACAATTTAGAAAAATGTATTCAAGCCATGCACACAGTGACGCAAATTTGAAAAGGAACTAAAATTAGAATAAAAGACATTATCAGGAGTATTCATATCAGTATTGAAGACTTTAATTCATAGAATTGATGACATTAAAGAAATTTAGAAGACAAAAATAAAATTATAGTATTAAATTATTATTAAACAATGTAAGGTAAAAATATGTTTTGTTCTGCCTTAAATATTTGTATTGTGTGGCAAAAAAGCAATAAGGTGCCGAGGATAGGGCTGTCTCGTTTATCGCATTGTATCTGCAACCACTTCAACCACAATTTATTCCCGATAAAGAACAGCATTCAGTATCTAATTGCATACGTAAAAGTGTTTATACTTAATAATCAACAATACTTACTTGTAGCAGTTGGTGTTTGAGTCGCAGTTGAAGAAGCGCCTGTCGTGACCGAGGCCGCTGTGGTGGTGCCAACAGCTATAAAGCACAAAACATACGTTTTCATAGCTTTCTTTGTAATTTTTTTGAATTCTAAGGGGTTTACAATTATTTAAAAAAAACGAATTGAAATAAACATATAGATAGAATGCCCTTTTTACGGTTAAAATTTGACTAAATTGTTTTTAAAACTTCCTTTATTAACAATATTGTTCATAAACATCAACACTCACATGTAGCAATTAAAGTTTGAGTCTCAGTAGAAGGAGCACTTTTAGTGACAGGGGGCGTTGTGCTACTTTCAGCTGCTATAAAACAAGAAGAAAGTTTAATTTTCTTATTAACGCGTTTTAATTGTTCATAAACATCAACACTCACATGTAGCAGTTAAAGTTTGAGACTCAGTAGAAGAAGCACTTATAGTGACAGGGGGCGCTGTGCTTCTTTCAGCTGCTATAAAACAAGAAGAAAGTTTAATTTTCTTATTAACGCGTTTTAATTGTTCATAAACATCAACACTCACATGTAGCAATTAAAGTTTGAGTCTCAGTAGAAGGAGCACTTTTAGTGACAGGGGGCGTTGTGCTACTTTCAGCTGCTATAAAACAAGAAGAAAGTTTAATTTTCTTATTAACGCATTTTAATTGTTCGTAAACATCAACACTCACATGTAGCAGTTAAAGTTTGAGACTCAGTAGAAGAAGCACTTGTAGTGACAGGGGGCGTTTTGGTACTTTCAGCTGCTATAAAACAAGAAGAAAGTTTAATTTTCTTATTAACGCGTTTTAAGTGTTCGTAAACATCAACACTCACATGTAGCAGTTAAAGTTTGAGTCTCAGTAGAAGAAGCACTTATAGAGACAGGGGGCGTTTTGGTACTTTCAGCTGCTATAAAACAAGAAGAAAGTTTAATTTTCTTAATAACGCGTTTTAATTGTTCGTAAACATCAACACTCACATGTAGCAGTTAAAGTTTGAGTCTCAGTAGAAGAAGCACTTATAGAGACAGGGGGCGTTTTGGTACTTTCAGCTGCTATAAAACAAGAAGAAAGTTTAATTTTCTTAATAACGCGTTTTAATTGTTCGTAAACATCAACACTCACATGTAGCAGTTAAAGTTTGAGACTCAGTAGAAGAAGCACTTTTAGTGACAGGGGGCGCTGTGCTACTTTCAGCTGCTATAAAACAAGAAGAAAGTTTAATTTTCTTATAAACGCGTTTTAATTGTTCGTAAACATCAACACTCACATGTAGCAATTAAAGTTTGAGTCTCAGTAGAAGGAGCACTTTTAGTGACAGGGGGCGTTGTGCTACTTTCAGCTGCTATAAAACAAGAAGAAAGTTTAATTTTCTTATAAACGCGTTTTAATTGTTCGTAAACATCAACACTCACATGTAGCAGTTAAAGTTTGAGACTCAGTAGAAGAAGCACTTATAGTGACAGGGGGCGCTGTGCTTCTTTCAGTTGCTATAAAACAAGAAGAAAGTTTAATTTTCTTATTAACGCGTTTTAATTGTTCATAAACATCAACACTCACATGTAGCAGTTAAAGTTTGAGACTCAGTAGAAGAAGCACTTATAGTGACAGGGGGCGTTTTGGTACTTTCAGCTGCTATAAAACAAGAAGAAAGTTTAATTTCCTTAATAACGCGTTTTAATTGTTCGTAAACATCAACACTCACATGTAGCAGTTAAAGTTTGAGACTCAGTAGAAGAAGCACTTATAGTGACAGGGGGCGCTGTGCTACTTTCAGCTGCTATAAAACAAGAAGAAAGATTAATTTTCTTATAAACGCGTTTTAATTGTTCGTAAACATCAACACTCACATGTAGCAGTTAAAGTTTGAGACTCAGTAGAAGAAGCACTTATAGTGACAGGGGGCGCTGTGCTACTTTCAGCTGCTATAAAACAAGAAGAAAGATTAATTTTCTTATAAACGCGTTTTAATTGTTCGTAAACATCAACACTCACATGTAGCAGTTAAAGTTTTAGTCTCAGTAGAAGAAGCGCTTGTAGGGACAGAGGGCGCTGTGCTACTTTCAGCTGCTATAAAACAAGAAGAAAGTTTAATTTTCTTATTAACGCGTTTTAATTGTTCATAAACACCAACAATCACTTGTAGCAGTTAATGTTTGGGTCTCAGTTTAAGAAGCACTTATAGTGACAGGTGGCGCTGTGCTACTTTCAACAGCTGTAAAACACGAAAAATTTGTGTTTGTAAATGTTCATAAACGTCAAAACTCACATGTAGCAGTTGAAGCTTGAGTCTTAGTTAAAGAAGTGCTTGTAGGGACAGAGGGCGCTGTGGTGGTGTCAACTGCTATAAAACAATTATTATATTGTTAATATAATTAGTATATAATTTAAATGTAAACAGAGCTGTCACAAAATCATAAAACATCTAATATCATCCTTATAGAGTACTTATAATTAATTATAAACATCAACACTCACCTGTAGCAGTTGATGTTTGAGACTGGGTTAAGTAAGTACTTGAAGTAACAGGGGGCGATGTACTACTTTCAACTGCTAAAAACACAAACAGAAAACACAGAAAATATGTACACAGTTTTCAAGGCAAAATCTGACGGAGGACGATTTTAAATCTGCTGAATTGTTTTAAGTGTAATGTGTTGTATATGCACAAGGCGTTCAGCCAATGATCTCTGGCCGTTATCTCTGAGGCTGACACTAAGCGCCCTTTACCTTTAATTAAAAACAGCTATAGAACACAAACACACATTTCTTATTATGTCATTGGATAATCTTGTATGCCATCAGGTGCCTCTTTTAAACGATTTTCAAATATAAATAGTTTTTGCGCTCTGCCGCATTTCTGGCTAAAATTGATAATATTGTAGACAATGCTATTATTTGAGTCGGCCTGACATGGAGAACATAGATGAAGAGGTTTAAGTAGAACATGTGCAAGCAAGGCTTTTGTATACGTTTAATCATAGAACAATGTTTCACGTGGCTGCAGCTAAACTTGAACAAGAATCTAAAACAGCGTATGTTTAAATAGTAAAACTAATCATTTTTAACTGATCAATACAAACACAAACAATCAATGGTGTCCGGTTGAATTACTATACTTTTTTTCGGACTAGTTTCAATGACCATCGAGTTAACAAAGAGTGTCATTTGTCTTATAAGTCACAAAAACTGTTAAACTCATCAACTTAAATAATAAAACACACTTACCGGTTGTGGTCCATAAATAATAGAGGGAACTGCGCCATTTTTTAAGAAAAATCTTTGATTAAACTGGTGGAGATTGAGGAAGCTGTCATCAGCAAAATGTGCTATGCATAGTTTTATGTGTGGATTATAATTTTCGGGAACTGAGTTAAACAGAAATTTTAATCATTGATCCAAAAAAAGAGCGTCTATTGGAAAGCCAAACAAAGGTAATTGGACTCCGTGATGAAAATAACAGTTTTGGCGACAAACAAACTAACCCAATCTATAAACGCTACTATTCATCTTATCCGTTGGAGCCCAACAAGACCACCGCGGGTGTTGTCGTCAATGAAGGAACTAGAGGGGTGTAGCCCAAACTGGACGTTTTTGTAGGCGATTTCTCTTTAATAAAATATCTCGCTTGACATTGAACTTTGAGCTTTATACTTTTCAAACGTTATACAATAATTAAAGTTTGAAACATGGATTCACGTTGACAAGGACCTTTAAAACAACAATGCTCACTTGTAGCAGTAGACGTCGTTGTTTCACTTGAAAAAAGTCTAGTAGTGCCAGGGGGCGCTGTGCTACTTTCAGCTGCTATAAAACAAAACAATGATTTATTATTCTTTTTAACATGCTTATAATTGTTTTTAATAAATAGAACTCACTTGTAGCAGTTGACGTTGTCGTCTCAGTTGAATTAGTTTTTGTAATGATAGAGGGCGCTGTGGTAAACATTAGCACACCGTTCTTAAGAGGCTTTGAATAGATTTTGCTATGAACTTAATAATGTGTATGTTCTATTGAAATGGCAACTTAATTGGTGTTAAGATGATGTTTAATACTTGTGGACATGTGCTGATGGACATATGTACACAATTACTATTAAACATAGAATGGTATTCTACGCCAAACATTGTAATTAATACCTCTTGTTATAATAACCTTGTTTTTTTACACAATTTACCAAAATTACCAATAAAATATTATTATTTTTCATTCCTATTGTTTTATCAGTGTTTATATACTTGTTCATAAATAACAACATTTACTTGTAGCAGTTGATGATGGAGACTCGCTTGTAGTCACAGGGGACAAAGAAGTGCTTGTAGTGGCAGGGGGCGCTGTGCTACTTTCAACAGCTATAAAACACAAACATACAATTTTTATGATGTAATTGGAAAAATTACTGTAAAATAATATACATATATATATATATATATATATATATATATATATATATATATATATATATATATATATATATATATACACAGAGTTCAAAAACTTGAATAGTAGAAAATGTTGTTTGATACAAAATAGCTTTAAAATAATTACGTTAAAAACACTTTTGAACATGCTCAGATAATATAAACGATTACAATGAAAAAATTTCCTGCATAAGCTAACATTTTGAATAATTAAAAATAGCTGTAGACTTTAGAAAACATATTTTTTAAAGTTTTTTCTAACTGGTAGTTGCAAATTACCTGAAGAAGAAAAAAATTCTGTATTTGTTTGTAATTCTTAGAAACAATCAACACTCACTTGCAGCAGTTGATGTTTGAGTCTCAGTTGAAGAAGTGCTTGTACTTTCAACTCCTATCAAACAAAAAAGAATTGATAATTTTCTTATTGACGTGTTAAAAATTGTACATATACATCGACACTCACTTCTAGCAGTTAATGTTGCGGTTCAATTGGTGAAGTCTATACAATTTTATGATATACATTTTATTATGACCTGTGCAAACAACTTTTCAATTAAAATGCTAATTTAAAAAAAATGAACAACGGATAATATGTAAACATACATACAAACATACATTTTATGATTATTCACGATTAAACACATCTAAAACAAAAGTTTTGTTTTCATAATAAATGTGCGTATACAAGGGGTGTAAACCTACACTGGTCTCCCGGTCGGTTTGATTACGATTATTATGTCATCAATTCGGTTCAATATAATATCACAATGCACTTAATTTTTTCGCTATATGAAATAAAACTTGAATTTTACCTTCTCATAGAAAGCAAACTTTTTGAATTTATCATACAAAGCCAAGTCTGAGCACAAAAGATGACAAGAGCACTCAGAACAAATACACAAATACAAATACCAAAAATGCATAATATAATTGATTTTTACGGCAGTAATTTTTTTAATTAATTTTTTATCTAATATCTGCTAATTTTCCAAGACATCAGACATTAAGCTCTGCAAGATGAACGCCCATGACTCACTATTCCAATCGAACCGTGCCAACCCTCTTGAGCCCGTTTGTACGCCCAACCAACTCCCCTCGTTCGTTTCAAATCGAACTAGACCTAGCACGCTTCCTGTCGCATTACGATGCAAAAGCTTAAATAAACAAAAAAGCGATCTCTTTCAACCAAATATATACCATCCTTATATTTAGTTTATTTACAATTATTGTGTTCTACTTCACTTTCATATCAAGTCACACGAGAACATCTTTCAAACTTTCTCATTTACATGTAAACGGTTCAACGTTCAATGTTTTTGAACATCAGCACTCACTTGTAGCTGGTGACGAAGATACACTTGTAGTGACAGGGGGCGCTGCGGTACTTTCAGCTGCTATAAAATAAGAACCAGTATTTATGATTTTTTATTAACGTGTTTATAATTGTTTACATACAATAAAACTCACTTATAGCAGTGGATGTTGTCGTCCCATTTTTAGAAGCGCTTGTAGTGACAGGGGGCGCTGTGCTTTTTTCAGATGCTATAAAACAAGAACAAAGATTTAGTATTTTCTTTTTAACGTGTTTTATAATTGTATATAAACAATAACACTTACTTGTAGCAGTTGATGTAATGGTCTCAGTTGAAGAAGCGCTTGTAGTGACAGGAGGCGATGTGCTACTTTTAACTGCTATAAAACATGAACAATTTAAAATTTCCTAATTTACATGTTTATAATTGTTTGTAAACAACAAAACTCACTTGTAGCAGTTGATGTTGGGGTCTCAGTCGAAGAAGTGCTTGTAGTGATAGGGGGCGCTGTGCTACTTTCAGCAGCTATGAAACATTAACACACTGTTCTAAGGTGGTTTTGAATAACAGTTACTGTGAACTTTATAATGAGTATAATGGCAACTTTATTGGTGTTAAGATGGTGCTTGATACTCGTGGATATGCGCTGATCCACAACTGTACAGATTTACTATAAATATTATGCCATGCGTACAATGGTATATTATGGCAAAAGTTGTTATTAAAATCCCCTGTGAAATAACCGTATGCTTTGTACTCATTGTCTGCTTATAAATACTCAACTGTTAGCAAAATTTAACAAAACGACCTATAAACTGTACTTATTGTATTTTCCTATAATTGTCCTAATGGTTTTATATTTTGTTATTAATTATGTTGATTATTAACAACACTTACTTGTAGTAGTTGATGATGGAGACTCGCTTGTAGTCACAGGGGATAAAGAAGTGCTTGTAGTGGCAGGGGGCGCTATAAAACACAAACACACAATTCTCATGATGTGATTGAAATTATTACAGTAAAATAAACAAATAAATGTTTAACACTGAACTTTAAAAAGTTGAATAGTAAAAAATTGTGTTTGACACTTAAATAGCTTTAAAGTAAGTACGTTATTAACAAGTAAAAATACATGCTCAGATCATTAACATGATTAAAAGGAATGAATATCCTGCATACAGTAACAATTTAAACAAATTTATTAACAATTTATTCAAAATATCTGTAAACTTTAAAAAAATAATTGATCGGTGGAATTGACCTGAAATGGAAATGTCCAAAATCTCCATATAATTTATTTTTAGGTTTATTTAGTTTTATAAACATCACTACTCACTTATAGCGGTTGATGCTTGAGACTCGGTCGAAGAAGCGCGTGTAGTGACAGGGGGCGCTGTGGTGGTGTCAACTTCAATTTAAAAAAAACATAGATTTATAATTTTCCTATTAAAGAGTTTATAATTGTTTATGTACAACAATACTCACTTTTAGCCGCTGATGTTTGAGGCTCAGTTGGAGAAGTACTTGTAGTAATGGAGTACGGCGTGGTGGTGTTCGCTGCTATAAAAATAAAACACAATTCTTATAATGATCTAACTTTTACTATGACCTGTACAACAATTTGTAAGAATAAAAATTCAGTTTGATAGTAAAACGTCTACAACTAAAAATACTGTAATAGACAGCATTTACGTAACTATTCTCACTGGTAGAAGAACTATTACCACAATAAACAATACCATATTTAACAATAAATAAAAAATATAGAAATGTCCTTTTTACGGTGATTATTATGAGGGTGTTCATAAAAACCACACTCACTTGTAGCAGTTGATGTCTGAGTCTCAATTGAGGAAGTGCTTGTAGTGCCAGGGGGCGCTGGGCTACTTTCTATTGCTATGAAACCGAAATACACAGTTGTAAAGATATGAAATATAAGGATTTTACTAAAAACAACATGAATATATTTAAATTGTAGTTTTCTTTAAAGTCATTTGACATTATAAACAGTGCAACACTGTGAACTTCTTCGCTAGAAGATGACAATGAAGTCCCTTGTCTTTACAAAGTCTGCTGAGCTCGAGAACATTAAGATTTAAGTTTTGGGAAGTTTATCACGTTTATATCTTATAATTGTTTGCTTTTAAGGATGCAAGGTGATCATTTGTTTAAAGATTTAGTCTGCACAACATGATAACCAACGAGCTACAACTTATTCCATATTAATACTGCATTTTAACGTTACACTTTACGACTGGTATTGACAAGTTCAATTGATACTAATAAATCCCCAAAATAAATATAACAGGTTTACACAAAATGTACGTTTAAACATAATATAAAATTATATAAACCGTACATATACCCCACAAAAAACTACTAGAATTAATTGAAAAAAAAGGGGCGTTGGGCTATTTTTTTCTGCAATTAAACAAGAAAAAGGATGTATAATTGTTTATAAAAATCATACTTACTTGTAGCAGTTGATGTTTGAGTCGCAGTTAAAGAAGAGCCTGTAGTTACAAGGGACGCTGTGCTGCTTTCTACTGCTATTAAACACAGACTCACAATTCTTATAATGTATTTTGAAACACATTTTACATTCACCTTCATAAATATATTTATAATAACAATAATAATAGTTATAAATTAATTTGTTTTAATAAATGGCTTCATGATTAGACATAACTGACAGTTCCTATAGCTAAAAGGCCGGGTTTAAAATTGAAAGCACTCACTTGATGAGGTGTCAGCATTCAGAACCTGTGGGAAAAGTGGGTTATAATTATAGTTATGTACAGAAAAAGAAAGCATCCATATGTCAATACAATTTTGTGTTAAATGTTGTTTAAAAACGAGGAAGTGACGTCACAGATGGACACTGGATGTTCCAAACTTGATAAGGCAAACCTTCAAAACGTCAGGTGAAAGGTCAGCGTGGGGGTCATTTAATGCATGCTAACTTTTATTCCTTTCATGCCTTTTCGATGTTTTAGTTTTACAAATTTTAACGTAGGCTTTCTGCTTGAAATCTAGAAACGGACGGAAATGCTCTACGAAATCCTGCGTTAAACATTAATGTGGAAAGACAAATCCCCAACTTCCTCATATCGATCAGAGAAGCATTCCATAAACTCTACACAGTCAAATCAAACTATTTCAGTTAAATAAATTCAATATTTACCCTGCAGTTAAATATAAATCTGATCCAATGTTTCATAAGGGCCACAAAGCAAGTTCAAATGAGATGTGTTGGCTAAAGATGTATTTTCATAAAATTGTTAATGAAATAATGAGATTATTTATTTATTGTAATATTGCATTAGTCAAAAGCAGACGTATAAGCGCACATAAATGTTCTGTCATTTGATAACCATATATGAGTTACAATGACTGTTCTTATCTAGCAAGGCTTCAGCACTTCAAACAGGAAGAACTGCACCCACAACTCATAGTTCCCATTTCCCATCATGCTTCATTCTTATACTTTTTATAAAACAATATTTGAAACCCTGCTCTACCTTTTTACCAAGGACAGTATTTACTCGTTCTCTTTTCAACACAATGAAGTTACTAAAAGCAGAGTGTTGGGCCACAATGTCAAAATGTGTATTATGTTAACATTATTCTAATATAATTTCATACTATTTTTGCATTTACAGCAGTGCGTAAGTACTGTAAATGGTAATGATAAACCCTGTGAAAACTCTTATTGTCTTTCTAAATATTAACAACATGATTGCATGTTAAGACATTTATTTGTGTCGCTACTGGTTTGTTAACGAGAGCAGCTTGATTACATAGTTGATTATGCAAAAATTCAAAAATTTAATAACAATGCACAAAATGATGTCATCTAACGTCAATTAAAAACTGTTGAGCACAAAAGAAGAAATGTTGAGAAAAGTCATAGTGGTTTTGTGTCCGTTTATCAGAAGTCAATGGGGGTCAGGGTTGCTTGGTTACCAACATGATTCAAAATATCTTATTTTGTCTTCTGCAGGTTTGGAATGACATGAGGATTTTTTTTATTCTACTCTCGCTTTATTTTATGTTTTCAAATGATAACCTCCATTCAAAATTGACATTTTATTCTCGATTAACTTTTTATTTTGCTTTACATGCTACGTGTTGATCACCTGGCCAAACAAAGACACAAGAAACATCATCGTTATGGGGACAAATTATAATGCTTGGGCAATATTGTGAATGTTCAGAACTCCAATTCGATCAAAAATGTTTTGTTCAAACCACTGATAAATCAGCTGCCATCAGTTATTTAGTGTCACTAGTAAGCAAACATTAACCACAGGATACATTCCATTTAAACTATTTCACTTTGAAGGACAACAGCGATTCAGGACTTAATCCAATGTCCTATGTTGGATCATACGCAGTACAAAATGGTCCACATGGCTTGGTAAATTTCACAAAAATAAACACTTTTATTTACTTAGAATATATTAAAAACATTGACCTTTTCAGTGCGGTAAAATCCAAAAGTACATTTTTCTAAAAATGTACGATTTTTTTTAAAGAATAAGTTTATGTAATGAAAAATATATATTTGACAAATTCATACTTAAAATACGCCAATTTTTTCATTTATATTCAGATGTAGAAACATTGTTAGTTAATGTTGACTAATGCACTGTTAACCAATTTATGACGGGGGGATGAAATATGATCTGTTAATTGGAAAACCAGACACATTTGCATTTCATCGAAATGCTGTTCCTCTCGACATACATATTTCCATGGATTTGTGATGCTTTCACACGTCACGCATGCAAAGCGTGCACGCAAATTTGTCTAATACTTCAAGCCAAGCATATAAAGGATAACTGAAATACACCGGACTGTAGTAAAATAATATGCTGAGCAGCAATGGAAAGTTTCCATTTTTTGGAAGTGAAAGGCAACAAGATTATTAAGAAAAAACACCTTTATGCATTAGCCGTTTTTAGAAAAAGTCATGATAAAGGAACTGCTAAAGTAATGCCATAAGAACTCCTCTTGGTTTTCCAAGGAACCATTTCAAGTGATAGTTCACCCGAAATGTTGTGTCGTCATTTATTCCCTCTCTTGTTGTTTTAATCCAGTATGAACTTTTTTCTTCTGCAGAACACAAAAGAAGATATTAGGAAAAATGTTGGTGACCGGCACAGTCCACAATAGAAAGTAAATAGGAGGCGCTACAATTTGGCTATGCATTTCTTCAAAATATCTCCTATTGTATTGAGCAGAATTTCAAGGTATTTTTAATTTTGGGAGAGCTATCACTCTAATGCTTTTTAACAGATCAATTTCTTTCCACGCTTAAAGTCCAAACAACATTTCCCCCATAAGACGAAGGTTCTTGTGAAAAAATTGCAATGCTTGATCATAAAATTCATCTAGTTGCATTCAAAGCTAAACCTATCTGACCGCGAGACAACTTCCTGTGGGTTGAGTGAAAGCGGTGACTGAAGTGTTTAAGTGGTGAGAATAACAGGAAAAGAATGAGGTAAACTTCTTAAGGGTGGACTTAAGACGCAGATTCAGGACACTGAACTGAACTACCTTGATAGCAGAACCATGAAAAACCTCTTAAATTTAAAATCATATTTATGCACATCAATAATCATATTTACGTTATGAGATTGCTGAAGGTGAAGGAAAATGCTGTCATGGTTTGCTCACCTTCCAGTTCCCTGTATATATTTGGATAAAATCCTACTGTGGAGGTCAATGGTGACTCAAAACAACCCAAGTTGCATACCCCTAATAAAATGTCTTCATTTGTGTTTTGCTGGTAATGGAGGTTCTAAAAGTGCTTAAGAAATCGGACAAAACTTTTGACCAACGTTGTTTATGATACGCTGGCCCAAGGGAATTAATCATCTTTCAGCCCTCATATCAATTTATGAACAACAATTGTAAAAAACAGACATCCATGATTCCATTTATGTGCACTTAATTTTATTCCATTTGAGTAAATACTGTTCGCTACTGAGGATGTAGTCCTCTTAAAGGATTACATGCAAATATATATTAAATATGAGGTTAATATAGTAGACGAAGAACATACAGAAACAGTTGTGATTGTTATTCAATCTATTCACAGACTGTGCTAGAAAAAATATGTACTACCGAATAAATTAAGTAGTTTTACATGAAGTTGAAAACGTAACCTGATAATCTTGTTTGTGGCAGAAATGTGATAGAACTTTACATTACGTGACATTAAACACTGTGCCATACAAATATACACAAGTGTCAAAGTTCTATGGAAATATCAGTGACGCATAATATGCAAAGAGGGCCGTTTATAATAAAGCATCACATGGTTCTTTCAGGACTTTAATGAGGACTTCAAATAGTATCTTAGATCTTCTTTGTCAAAGAATGACTAGAGACAATAGTCCATCATTTGATTTTCACATTGGCTTTGAAACTGAAGATAACCGTTAGTATCCCATAAAAAAGCAACGTTAACAATGTAAAAAGGTCTTATGTTAAAGGATAGATCACCCAAAAATGAATATTCTGAACTGCTCATAACTAAGTTGTTCCAAACCTTTATAGATTTCTTTGTAAAGTTAAACACAAAGAAATATCTTTAGAAGAATGTTAGCTTCTGACATTTCCAAGCCATTAGGATAGAAGAACAAATAAAGGGTCGCCAAAGATGCATCAGATATGTTTGTTTTCTTAAAGTCTTTAGAGTTTTTTGTTTTTGTTTAACAGAATAAAAGTAAGCATACAATATTTTTTATATAATGGTAGTCAATGGTGCCCCAGGAAATCCTGGTTGCAGATATTCTTTCAAATATCTTTATCTGTGTTCAATGACCAAAGAAGTAAATATCCGTTTGGTAGTGAGTAATTTATGACTGAATTTTCATTTTTGGGTGAACTCTTTAAATAACCCTGAAAGAATGTAATATGAATATACATGAAGTGTTTCATGAAAGGTGTACATTAAATATACATTGAAGACTATGGTCCTCTCCAGTAAATGTATTTCTTCTATATTACTTTTCATGAATTTTAATTACATGTAGAAAATTTCACTTTTTATAGTATGTTGGCGTTTACATACGAAAAGCTCTTTTCCAAAACGCTTCAAGTGTTAAATATCAAAATATGACTTTGTAATGCCGGTCTGGATCCTATTCTCTGCATTATCAATATTTCATGCCAAATAACTGTCTTGTCTTGTATAAAATGTATTGCAAGATGCAGTTTTTTCCAAAACGTCATAAATCCCGAACCTGTTTTTAGCCTAAATGTGATATGTCCTCTCAACCAATCAGAATTTGATCAATACAATTAAAGACATTGATGCTTTAAAGTGTTTGTTTGTGTTCAATCTTTCAAAATGAGTGCTTTAAACTCTAATCATGCTTATGATGGACTGGATGAACCATTGAGATCGACCCCTTAGGAGTAAAAAAAGGCTGACCGGGCATTTGCATTCATTTGATCAATAATCATTTATAGTTTGAGTCCATGATGTCATATGTGGCTTGTTATCTTGTTGCTTACTTGAGAAATTAACCAATAAAAAATGGAATTTGTAGCCTTTTGAAAAAGATAAACTTTGAATTTATAAACTACTATGTTGTCTTATTTAACAATTATGGTTAAACATGTTCAGACTGAGCCAACAGACAATTTTATCAGGGGAAATGGAATATTAGCTAAATGTATCCGTCCAGGTAAAAAAAATCATCGTCAGAAAAGATTTCAAAGTTAAGTTAAGCCAATATATATACTTTTCTTCTGCAATATTCTGTATGTATAAATGCACACACACGCTCATACATGCGTAGATATATATATATATATATATATACAGAATATTCCTGCAAAGTTATTTAAGTTAATTTAATTAAGATAGTTAGCATACATCGTTATATAAACTATATAAAAAATAAAGTGTTTATCCAACTGACAATTTTATCAGGGTAAATTGAATATTAGCTAAATGTATGAGTCCAGGTAAAAAAATTTTTTTTAGAAGTTAAGCTTTTATATATATATATATATATATATTTTTTTAATTTGTTTGCTGTAATATTCTATATTTGCACTTATACATACATACATACATACATACATACATACATACACACACACACACACACACACACACACACACACACACACACACACATATATATATACAAAGGATATTCCGGCAAAGTTAATTGAGTTAGTTAGTAAACATTGTAATATATACTGTTTAATAAATAAAGTATCCTATGCACAAAATTAACAAAAAAAAGTTTGGTGAAATTTACTTGTGTTTCATGTCCAAATGATTTTGCATAACCAAAAGATAAAATAATCATAAAACACCAAAGATAGCACCAACTCATCCTTTAACTGTTAATGTGATGAAGAAAGCAAAGCACAACCAGACAAGAGATGCTTTCATCACCACCATCAGTTTCCTAGAAACAAGTGTTTTCATCATCAGAAAAGCTAGAATAAATAGTGTACTAACCTGAAGAATGACACTTAAAACAAGTGCTGTTTTCAAAGCCAGACATCCCATTTTATTTTAGGGACCACAGATGTTCATATCATGTTCTTAAAGTTTCCCCTTAACTTTTGAAGTCTGGATGAAGTCACATCAGTGATGTTTCATGGGATTTAGTGTCAGTGCTGCAAATGTTCATGTGAACATTGTTAAAGGTCCGCCTCTGACCGAGTTACAAAACTCATCGATTCATTCATCGCTTTACTCCCTTCAAACTAAACAGGAAGTCCTAACATCTATTTATTTTCAACATACCAGTGTGGGGAACAAGCATGCTTTTTTTTAGCTTGACACCGTTTTAAATATTCACATAAGGTCACTATGTTTCATCTATGCAAGCTCTCTATGATCATTGAGGAGGATTAGATGTTCATAAAAATATGAAGTTATGATATTCTATGCACTTCATCCAGTTTATCAGAGACTGACACTTCCTGTTCCACAGAGTTTATTTCATCTCAATACTTCCTTCTTTCCAAGCATTGGTCAAAGTGACCCATTCTTATGAAGATTTCCATAACTTCCATACAAAGACTCTATCTGTGTGTTGTTGCTCTGCTAAATAGACTTGATGTCTGTAGAAGTGAATTTCAATATCTGGCAGCACACAAAACATGTCGGAGACAAAAAGTGATGTTTGGTGGTCCACCGATGTGAACAACCCATGATTGTTGTTCATTTCTACATTAAACGATAAAAATTAAACAGTGAATGTATACAGGATCAGGTACCACAAGATAGAGAGAGAGAGAGAGAGAGAGAGAGAGACAGAGACAGAGAGAATTAAAGAGAGAGAGAGAGAGAGAGACAGAGAGAGAGAGAGAGAGAGAGAGAGAGAGAGAGAGAGAGAGAGAGAGAGAGAGAGAGAGAGAGAATTAAAGAGAGAGAGAGAGAGAATTAAAGAGAGAGAGAATTAAAGAGAGAGAGAGAGAGAGAGAGAGAGAGAGAGAGAATTAAAGAGAGAATTAAAGAGAGAGAGAGAGAGAGAGAGAATTAGAGAGAGAATTAGAGAGAAAATGCCATAAATTATAGGACAAAATCATCATCATTATTAACTATACCATTATAACCTTATATAACTAATGGACAAAATTAATAAAAGTTTATTGAAACATGTTACCAAAAAAAAAAAATTCATCAGACTTACGCTGCACATATTGTCTTGTCTTGATCAATAAGCCACTTTTCTTCTCTTTATTTTTCTATAACACCAAATCACCATTTTCAAATAAAATAAGCCCTTTAAAATGATTTTAATTCTGTAAAACCTGTGTTTTACATTTCGTATCTTATTAAATTAAATTAAACCATTGACATAAATTTCCATAAAATACACAAAAAAAATGTTATGGTAATATTTTGCCAGTACTTTATCCTTTCATAAAAATATTTATTAAAACGGTTTTTATTTTAACCAAATTATCTGGATGACAAATAAACACTGGATGAGAGAAAGAGGTGGCAAAGTGTTTTCCACTGTAGACCCAATATAAGAAAATCATATTAATATAACTGTATGCCATCATAACATCATGACGATAACCTCACATTCTGATCATGTTTACTTGGTTTTAGATTAAAATAGCACACATATTTCTTGCACTACACCCATGAGACGGTTGACCATATTAGTATATAAATATTTAGAAGTTCTGAAACTTTTCTTAGAGATTTTGTGTACTACGACGATGGAATAGATGCCTGCGGGTCACTGTCCCATGTCTCCTGGGTTTGGGTGTTCCACTCTGGGATGTCATTATCCAGTTTCAATTCAAAAACAGTTCCTTTCCTCTCTCGTATGAGTGAACTTAATAAACAAGATTATATCCCAGCATACTTAAACTACTGCTGTGCTCAGTTCTGTCATACAAGTGGTGTTTCCGCCTTGTCCTGTGCAGTAAAGAATCATTTTAAATAGAAAGTTATTGACCTTGTACGTGAATTTGTACAGAATTTTTTTTATTGTAGTGATGTGTCATTTGTGCATAAATAACGAAAACTATCTAGAATTTAGGTATAACACAATTTATTTTATTTTATATGTGCATGAAAATGTCGATGAACAGATGCGTCATCCCCCTGAAGGCCGAAGAATATTGGTCTTTCTTTAGATCATTAACTTAGTTTAACGGAATATGTTTACTTAGTTCTTCTGCCTAAATTCTTCTATGCTGTGTGAGATCTTGTGGGAAAATTTGTACAGTTTGGGTGTAATTGTCATATTTATTTGAATATGCAATAACAAACAAAGCAAATAATCATTTTAATGTTTTTATTATGCATTGGTCTTAATCAAACGGCATTTGTTTTTTTATTTATTAAAAAAAAAATGTATATAAAACATTTAAATATTTTTCATAACACGCACAAGCACACACGTGCGCGCGCACACACACACACACACACACAATCACCAAAATGTTAGTCAAATTTGCTTACATTGACATGGTTTTGTGTCCCTAATATAGTAGTCAATGCGGTTACATTCTTCAAAATATCTTAATTTGTGTTTTGCAAAAGTAAAAGGGTCGTACGGGTTTAAAATTACAAGAAGCTGAGTAAATGATGAAAGAATTTTCATTTTGGGTGTGAGCAATCCCTTCAACAATAGACAGTGATATTGTTTTAACAACATTTGACATATTTAACAATATATTTAATGCATAATACACAGTGCACTCAAAACATTTACACGAGTAAAATTTGTAAATGTAAACGCTTTGAAATTAAGTAAACATACAGTTTGAATGTTGTGTATATGTAAGTGGTTTATGTAAACCTTAAATTAAAATAATATTGGTGTTTTTTACAAATACACATTTATTCATTACAGTCATTTAAAATATGTGTACAATTTAGAGAAATAAACAGTTGGATTTTTATTATTTTTTTATATCCATTGACAAAATCTGAAAGTTCTTAAAATATTTTATTAAGTAAATACTATATTAAATATAAAATGTAAAACATTAAAATATATTAGATTATATATTTTAATTAATTTTTCTAAAATTTGTTGTGTAATTTAATTATTCACCACTAGATGACAGACAAACTATATCTTACATTTATACTTTCTATCATTTGTTAATCACAATTAATAATTTGGTCTAAATTAACCAAATATGTAACCAAAAAACTGCATGTAAACATAATAATGCATATTTGCACAATAATAAATAATTTTATAAATAATTAAATTACTTAATTCAAGTCATCAATTGGATTGGATCAAATTTTGTGTTTTCTGACAATCGAACCTTTGACCTTTGCACTGATGACGCAACTGACCTCCAGGAACATTTTGTTCCCGGACTGCTTTTCATCATCTAAACTAAATGTTCACTAGAGCGAGTGCACTACGAAGTGCGCACTAGCCCTGCTCGCTTTAAAGCCTCCGTGGCCCTTTAATCTGCGGATCAGCGCGCTGACGTCAGCGAACCCCCCGGGCCACGGGCTCCTATTGGCTGGCGGTGACGTCAGTGGCATATTTTCCCTCCTGAACCATGACCTCATCGTTAGTTGATTTAAAGTGCCTAAGCGCACCTTCCGTTTCCCCGACCGCCTAATTTCTCGTCTGCTGCTCGGTGTGTTCGCGGTGTTTGGCTTCGGTTGATGTCTGTGGGACACACTCATGCACACTCGTTAGTGTACACTAGCTGTGACGTCTGCTGGCGAATGGCTTGGCATCGGTGCCCAGTGCCCTACATGGAGAGCAGCTGAAAGCTCGGGATCGGGGCAAACAGAGGTGAGTGTGGGCACGGGAGGGGCGGATCGATATCTGCTGATGGGGGGGGGCTTTGGGGATGGATGTTCTGTTCATATTATGGGATGTTAGCTGAATGTTTACATGACAGGCGGTGATATCTCAGGCCTTACTAAAGCATGACTTACATTATAATGTCAGAATAACAATAAGGGTTTCAGATATTTGTCATATTTAATTACCTTTTTTTATTTAATTCTAATTATTTCTACAGCTTATAGAACAAGATATAAAGAACATGTGATAATCACATCCAAAAAGCGATTTATTGTGAATAATCACATCCAAAATAAGTGATTTATTGTGAATAATCACATCCAAATAAGCGATTTATTGTGAATAATCACATCCAAATAAGCGATTTATTGTGAATAATCACATCCAAATAAGCGATTTATTGTGAATAATCACATCCAAATAAGCGATTTATTGTGAATAATCACATCCAAAAAGCGATTTATTGTGAATAATCACATCCAAAAAGCGATTTATTGTGAATAATCACATCCAAAAAGCGATTTATTGTGAATAATCACATCCAAAATAAGTGATTTATTGTGAATAATCACATCCAAATAAGCGATTTATTGTGAATAATCACATCCAAATAAGCGATTTATTGTGAATAATCACATCCAAATAAGCGATTTATTGTGAATAATCACATCCAAAATAAGTGATTTATTGTGAATAATCACATCCAAATAACCGATTTATTGTGAATAATCACATCCAAAATAAGTGTTTTATTGTGAATAATCACATCCAAAATAAGCGTTTTATTGTGAATAATCACATCCAAAATAAGTGATTTATTGTGAATAATCACATCCAAATAAGCGATTTATTGTGAATAATCACATCCAAAATAAGCGATTTATTGTGAATAATCACATCCAAAATAAGTGTTTTATTGTGAATAATCACATCCAAAATAAGTGTTTTATTGTGAATAATCACATCCAAAATAAGCGTTTTATTGTGAATAATCACATCCAAAATAAGTGTTTTATTGTGATTAATCACATCCAAAATAAGCGATTTATTGTGAATAATCACATCCAAATAAGCGATTTATTGTGAATAATCACATCCAAAATAAGTGATTTATTGTGAATAATCACATCCAAATAAGCGATTTATTGTGAATAATCACATCCAAAATAAGTGATTTATTGTGAATAATCACATCCAAATAACCGATTTATTGTGAATAATCACATCCAAAATAAGTGTTTTATTGTGAATAATCACATCCAAAATAAGCGTTTTATTGTGAATAATCACATCCAAAATAAGCGATTTATTGTGAATAATCACATCCAAAATAAGCGATTTATTGTGAATAATCACATTCAAAATAAGCGATTTATTGTGAATAATCACATCCAAAATAAGTGTTTTATTGTGAATAATCACATCCAAAATAAGCGATTTATTGTGAATAATCACATTCAAAATAAGTGATTTATTGTGATTAATCACATCCAAAATAAGTGTTTTATTGTGAATAATCACATCCAAAATAAGTGTTTTATTGTGAATAATCACATCCAAAATAAGCGATTTATTGTGAATAATCACATCCAAAATAAGTGTTTTATTGTGAATAATCACATCCAAAATAAGCGATTTATTGTGAATAATCACATCCAAAATAAGCGATTTATTGTGAATAATCACATCCAAAATAAGCGTTTTATTGTGAATAATCACATCCAAAATAAGCGATTTATTGTGAATAATCACATCCAAAATAAGTGTTTTATTGTGAATAATCACATCCAAAATAAGCGATTTATTGTGAATAATCACATTCAAAATAAGTGATTTATTGTGATTAATCACATCCAAAATAAGTGTTTTATTGTGAATAATCACATCCAAAATAAGTGTTTTATTGTGAATAATCACATCCAAAATAAGCGATTTATTGTGAATAATCACATTCAAAATAAGCGATTTATTGTGAATAATCACATTCAAAATAAGTGATTTATTGTGAATAATCACATCCAAAATAAGCGATTTATTGTGAATAATCACATTCAAAATAAGCGATTTATTGTGAATAATCACATTCAAAATAAGTGTTTTATTGTGAATAATCACATCCAAAATAAGCGATTTATTGTGATTAATCGCATCCAAAATAAGCGTTTTATTGTGAATAATCACATCCAAAATAAGTGTTTTATTGTGAATAATCACATCCAAAATAAGTGTTTTATTGTGATTAATCGCATCCAAATAAGCGATTTATTGTGAATAATCACATCCAAATAAGTGTTTTATTGTGAATAATCACATCCAAAATAAGCGATTTATTGTGAATAATCACATCCAAAATAAGCGATTTATTGTGAATAATCACATCCAAAATAAGTGTTTTATTGTGAATAATCACATCCAAAATAAGCGTTTTATTGTGAATAATCACATCCAAATAAGCGATTTATTGTGAATAATCACATCCAAAATAAGTGTTTTATTGTGATTAATCGCATCCAAATAAGCGATTTATTGTGAATAATCACATCCAAAATAAGTGTTTTATTGTGAATAATCACATCCAAAATAAGCGATTTATTGTGAATAATCACATTCAAAATAAGTGATTTATTGTGATTAATCACATCCAAAATAAGTGTTTTATTGTGAATAATCACATCCAAAATAAGTGTTTTATTGTGAATAATCACATCCAAAATAAGCGATTTATTGTGAATAATCACATTCAAAATAAGCGATTTATTGTGAATAATCACATTCAAAATAAGTGTTTTATTGTGAATAATCACATCTTATAGAACAAGACATATTATAGAGCTTATACAGCTTAGCACACAGCTTATAGAACAAGATATAAAGAACATTGTGAATAATCACATCCAAAATAAGCGATTTATTGTGAATAATCACATCCAAAATAAGCGATTTATTGTGAATAATCACATTCAAAATAAGTGTTTTATTGTGAATAATCACATCCAAAATAAGTGTTTTATTGTGAATAATCACATCCAAAATAAGCGATTTATTGTGAATAATCACATTCAAAATAAGCGATTTATTGTGATTAATCACATCCAAAATAAGTGTTTTATTGTGATTAATCGCATCCAAAATAAGCGTTTTATTGTGAATAATCACATCCAAAATAAGTGTTTTATTGTGAATAATCACATCCAAAATAAGTGTTTTATTGTGAATAATCACATCCAAAATAAGTGTTTTATTGTGAATAATCACATCCAAAATAAGCGATTTATTGTGAATAATCACATTCAAAATAAGTGTTTTATTGTGAATAATCACATCCAAAATAAGTGTTTTATTGTGATTAATCGCATCCAAAATAAGCGTTTTATTGTGAATAATCACATCCAAAATAAGTGTTTTATTGTGAATAATCACATCCAAAATAAGTGTTTTATTGTGATTAATCGCATCCAAATAAGCGATTTATTGTGAATAATCACATCCAAATAAGTGTTTTATTGTGAATAATCACATCCAAAATAAGCGATTTATTGTGAATAATCACATCCAAAATAAGCGATTTATTGTGAATAATCACATCCAAAATAAGCGATTTATTGTGAATAATCACATCCAAAGTAAACGATTTATTGTGATTAATCACATCCAAAATAAGCGATTTATTGTGAATAATCACATCCAAAATAAGCGATTTATTGTGAATAATCACATCCAAAATAAGTGTTTTATTGTGAATAATCACATCCAAAATAAGCGATTTATTGTGAATAATCACATTCAAAATAAGTGATTTATTGTGATTAATCACATCCAAAATAAGTGTTTTATTGTGAATAATCACATCCAAAATAAGTGTTTTATTGTGAATAATCACATCCAAAATAAGCGATTTATTGTGAATAATCACATCCAAAATAAGTGTTTTATTGTGAATAATCACATCCAAAATAAGCGATTTATTGTGAATAATCACATCCAAAATAAGCGATTTATTGTGAATAATCACATCCAAAATAAGCGTTTTATTGTGAATAATCACATCCAAAATAAGCGATTTATTGTGAATAATCACATCCAAAATAAGTGTTTTATTGTGAATAATCACATCCAAAATAAGCGATTTATTGTGAATAATCACATTCAAAATAAGTGATTTATTGTGATTAATCACATCCAAAATAAGTGTTTTATTGTGAATAATCACATCCAAAATAAGTGTTTTATTGTGAATAATCACATCCAAAATAAGCGATTTATTGTGAATAATCACATTCAAAATAAGCGATTTATTGTGAATAATCACATTCAAAATAAGTGATTTATTGTGAATAATCACATCCAAAATAAGCGATTTATTGTGAATAATCACATTCAAAATAAGCGATTTATTGTGAATAATCACATTCAAAATAAGTGTTTTATTGTGAATAATCACATCCAAAATAAGCGATTTATTGTGATTAATCGCATCCAAAATAAGCGTTTTATTGTGAATAATCACATCCAAAATAAGTGTTTTATTGTGAATAATCACATCCAAAATAAGTGTTTTATTGTGATTAATCGCATCCAAATAAGCGATTTATTGTGAATAATCACATCCAAATAAGTGTTTTATTGTGAATAATCACATCCAAAATAAGCGATTTATTGTGAATAATCACATCCAAAATAAGCGATTTATTGTGAATAATCACATCCAAAATAAGTGTTTTATTGTGAATAATCACATCCAAAATAAGCGTTTTATTGTGAATAATCACATCCAAATAAGCGATTTATTGTGAATAATCACATCCAAAATAAGTGTTTTATTGTGATTAATCGCATCCAAATAAGCGATTTATTGTGAATAATCACATCCAAAATAAGTGTTTTATTGTGAATAATCACATCCAAAATAAGCGATTTATTGTGAATAATCACATTCAAAATAAGTGATTTATTGTGATTAATCACATCCAAAATAAGTGTTTTATTGTGAATAATCACATCCAAAATAAGTGTTTTATTGTGAATAATCACATCCAAAATAAGCGATTTATTGTGAATAATCACATTCAAAATAAGCGATTTATTGTGAATAATCACATTCAAAATAAGTGTTTTATTGTGAATAATCACATCTTATAGAACAAGACATATTATAGAGCTTATACAGCTTAGCACACAGCTTATAGAACAAGATATAAAGAACATTGTGAATAATCACATCCAAAATAAGCGATTTATTGTGAATAATCACATCCAAAATAAGCGATTTATTGTGAATAATCACATTCAAAATAAGTGTTTTATTGTGAATAATCACATCCAAAATAAGTGTTTTATTGTGAATAATCACATCCAAAATAAGCGATTTATTGTGAATAATCACATTCAAAATAAGCGATTTATTGTGATTAATCACATCCAAAATAAGTGTTTTATTGTGATTAATCGCATCCAAAATAAGCGTTTTATTGTGAATAATCACATCCAAAATAAGTGTTTTATTGTGAATAATCACATCCAAAATAAGTGTTTTATTGTGAATAATCACATCCAAAATAAGTGTTTTATTGTGAATAATCACATCCAAAATAAGCGATTTATTGTGAATAATCACATTCAAAATAAGTGTTTTATTGTGAATAATCACATCCAAAATAAGTGTTTTATTGTGATTAATCGCATCCAAAATAAGCGTTTTATTGTGAATAATCACATCCAAAATAAGTGTTTTATTGTGAATAATCACATCCAAAATAAGTGTTTTATTGTGATTAATCGCATCCAAATAAGCGATTTATTGTGAATAATCACATCCAAATAAGTGTTTTATTGTGAATAATCACATCCAAAATAAGCGATTTATTGTGAATAATCACATCCAAAATAAGCGATTTATTGTGAATAATCACATCCAAAATAAGCGATTTATTGTGAATAATCACATCCAAAGTAAACGATTTATTGTGATTAATCACATCCAAAATAAGCGATTTATTGTGAATAATCACATCCAAAATAAGCGATTTATTGTGAATAATCACATCCAAAATAAGCGATTTATTGTGAATAATCACATCCAAAATAAGCGATTTATTGTGAATAATCACATCCTAAATAAGCGATTTATTGTGATTAATCACATCCAAAGTAAGCGATTTATTGTGATTAATCACATCCAAAATAAGCGATTTATTGTGATTAATCACATCCAAAATAAGCGATTTATTGTGATTAATCACATCCAAAATAAGCGATTTATTGTGATTAATCACATCCAAAATAAGCGATTTATTGTGATTAATCACATCCAAATAAGCGATTTATTGTGATTAATCACATCCAAAATAAGCGATTTATTGTGATTAATCACATCCGAAATAAGCGATTTATTGTGATTAATCACATCCAAAATAAGCGATTTATTGTGATTAATCACATCCAAAATAAGTGATTTATTGTGATTAATCACACCCAAAATAAATGATTTATTGTGATTAATCACATCCAAAATAAGCGATTAATTGTGATTTATCACATCCGGGATAAGCGATTTATTGTTATTAATCACATCCAGGAGAAGCGATTAATAGTGATTGATCACATCTGGAATAGGCGAATAATTGTGATGATCACATCTGGGATAAGCGATAAATTATGACGACACATAAATTATGATGATCACATCCACAATAAGCGAATATACGGAATAAGCAATCATCTGTGATTGGTCACATCGAGAGAAGGCGATTAATTTCGATTAATCACATTCAGGACATTCGAGTGATAATTCTGATTAATCCCGCCCAGAGTAAGCGATTCATTGTGATTTATCACATCCAGAATGGAAGATATCTTACTGTGTACCATGTGAAGTAATATTGTATTTATAAATGCACGTACACATAAATGCATGATATTGAGGAAATATTAACATTCATTAACACGCGTTTTTTGTTGTCAAAGGGACAAAAGTCTCTCTCTCGGAGCATGTTAATCCAAACTAATGACAAATGACTGATCTGTTAAGTTATTGATTATTATTACAAACACGAGGAATGCATCATTTTAAGCAAGCAGACACAAATACACGAGTTGCATAATAATCTTTAAACATAATTTCTGTACTTTCTCAATGTTTCCTGTTATTTGTTAGATAGAGCAGTAGTAAACAGGAGTACACTGTGACGTACTGCATCAACTCTATAAAGGCAGACCTGAAGATTTATGTGGCAGTTTAGAGAGGTGGGATGCATTACTGTGACCCCGTCCCGAGCGTTAATCTCCGGCTGACAGGATTAGGTCCCAGAAGAGCTGCACCTCACTGGCTTGGGGCAAGCAGTCGATGTACATGTACATGGGTGCATCTCTAGATGTCTTGACATTGGTGAGATAGGACTAGTGGATATTCTAGAAGCCCAAAGGATTGAACATTCTTCAAGTACTTTTTTTTGCAAAAGGTATTGCTGAAATGTTTGAACATTCCACAAAATATCTTCATTTGCGTTCTTTATTAGGTATTGAATCACATGAGTGTGAATAAAAAATAAATACATTTGTAGTTCCCTTTAGATCTATTATGGTCTTGATAAACCAAATTGTCTTGCGCTATAATGTAAAGAAGAGATTGACTCATGTTAAATAAACCTTGCTCATCACAACAGATGATATCATTGCATTAATGATTAACAAATGCATTCAAGGAAACAATGGTCTGTATAAACATGCGTATTGAACTAAATGAGTGATGTCACCCATGTAGTAAATGAATAACCCGGATTAGGATATATTTTGGTTTCCCTACATAGTAATACTTGTGCGGGCGCAGTATGTCATTTATATATTTATGTTGTTTTGACCTGCAGGATTTGTCAAACTTTGCACGGGCCTCTGTTTAGGTTTTCTAATGCATCGACGACAAAATATCATGACCTTTCCATGCATATTTCAAGCCTCGCTTTCCGGCACGCTATATTTGGAAGCGGTATCAAATCCCCAACAATCAATAGATCAGCTGCTGGTGATGTTTTCTGGGATGTCAGGAATAACCTCCGCAACTGCGCAGGCCCAGTCACCATCTACATTTCCTTTTAAAGAGTCTGTTGCCATGGCAACTGCATAATCTCATCCCGACTCCACATCAGCAGTGTGCACCACTGTTTACGAGGAGAACATATCGAGGCAAGCGTGCACGTCGACCATTGAATGCATTGCTTGCGACCAAAATAAAAAACCACCTCGCGCTTGAAACGCATGTGAGCACGTCAGACAGGTGTCCGACTGCAGAATAGCAGCGCTCGAGAGGTGATATGCACCTTCTCCGTTCCACATGCACTGTGTCAAACGGCAATGCACAGCCTTGTGCACCCCCCTCCCCACGCCGCAACTCGCAGCCCAAGTTGTCAGGCAGAAGGAACGCCATTAGACACATGCAGCGTCAGCCCTCGCTATGCTCTGACGTGCCTTCACTCGGCTGCCAAGTTCTCCATCTCATCCTGCAGGCCACGGGGGGCTGTTGTCGTCTGATCGATACGCCGTGCGCAGGATCTTTTCTTGAAGGTGTGGCTGTGCATCCTTCCCGCAGAGGCATGTAAGGGTGGTAAGCAGGTTCTGGTGAATTATTGACCATCTTGTAATCTGCATGTGTTGGCTGAAATGCTATATTAGGTTCGAAACCGATCAAAACAAATGCTTCCATAATGGGATGTTGGTTACCTGAGGCTGGGAGTCCGGTCGCCGCACTGGGTTTGTTTATGTAGGCTTTAAATACGCCTTTTATCCTGATAGATTTTTATTTGATTTTCAACTTCAAGGTAAAGCCGAGAGTGAAATATGGTTTCACTGTACGTGGTTGTATGTGCATGTTTGTTGATGTCTTCAGACAGAACGTCTGAGGGTTTATTTGCGGTGACTTTATTTACTACATAGCAACATTCCAAATGTGGAATTTGAGAGTATTTATATACAGTACATCTGTCTGTTTGTGTATGCATCAATCTCTCTCTGCTGATTTCTGCATGGCGCTGCAGATATCTTAACGTTGCAGCATCACCCTCCCTAATGCTGCAGAAGAGACAGCATGAGAACTTAAGTCTGAAAGTTTGAAGCAGACAAGTCACAGTTGTAAGTTAGAATCCTTAACTGTGGTGGAGACTAAAACAACCAACAATGAAAAACAACCAAATTGCAATTGACTTAAAAGGTTAGTTCATCCAGAAATGAAGATTCTGCAAAATACAACAGAAGACATTTTCAAGAAAGTTGGTAAACAAACACTGTTGTTCCACACGAAACAGACGCACAAAACCATGCCAACAGTCAACAAGTCAACAGCATTCTTCTAAATATCTTTACTGTGTTCTGCATATATACAAACTTCATACCGGTTTGGAACACGGTCAGTATATGACGACAAAATTATGGTTTTTCAGTCAACTATGCATTTTATCTTTTCTCCGATCTTTAATTAAACTGCTAAAGTGACTGTTCACCAATAATGATAAAAACTGTCATCATTTAAACGCCCTATATGACTCTCCTCTGCAGAACTCAAAAGAAGATATTTTGAAGAATGTTGGGAACCAAACACTGTTGTTCCAAATGAAACGAACGGGCAAAACCAATGCAAGTCAATAAGGATCAACAGTTTTCTGTTATCAGCATTCTTTTAAATATCTTCCATGAGTTCGTCATCATACAGGTTCGAAATGACAAGACGGTCAACAGAAGATGACAGTATAATGTTTTTTCAATGAACTCTACAGTTGACCTTTTCTCCATTTTTAAAAAAATTCTCATATTGTACACAAAAATATGAAAATTCTGTGATCAATTACTCTCTTTTATCGTTCAGATCTATATCACTTTCAATTGTCTGCCAACACCAAAGAAGATATTTTGAAGAATGTTGTTTACTTGCACCAATTATTTTGCTTTGGTTGTCTGTCCGTACAATAGAAGCGAGGGACACCAAAGCATTCTTCAAAATATCTTCTAAGGTGTTATGCAGACCAAAGTCATACAGGGTGGAATTGACATGAGTAAATGATGAGAGAATTTGACATCTTTAAATGTAACTTTAAGATCAAAGCTGTTCCATCCTTGGAATGCAGAGAGTCATGGTGTCATTTTAACCTGTAAAGTGATCTCTGCAATGAGAATGCCATTCCTCCTGTATCACCTCAACAGCAAGCAGCACAATTCGTTCAGGGATGTTATGTAATCCTAAATCTTTTTATTGAAGCCCTCTGATGCATCCTGTCTCAACTTCCTGTTTAACAGGAAATACATCAGCACAGGAAATAAACGATAACTGGTGATATTATGGCTTTCAATTAACCCCAAAGCCCGTCTTGTGTTCTGTCTTTCAGCCGATGGACAGACTTTTAAACAACCATGCCGTTTAATTTTCTAAAGTTGATGAACCATTTATTCTTCATGGTGAAGTTAATACACATGCAATATTTAATTACGGCTAAAATCGCTATTTCTAAACAAGGAAAATTCAATTTGCGAAATGTTGTGTCAACGTTCGTTAGCATTTTCAAAATGTTTCTTGTTAACAGTCACTGTAAAAAAGCCTTAACCAACAGTTACGGCTTAGCAGTAGAACCTTGGTTGTCATCGTCCGGCACGTGATCTCTAAAGCCCTGCACAAAGCCGTATAATGCAATCAGCAGGAAATAGTTTGTATCCTTTTATAGAACGTCTCTATGTAAGGTGTGGAAATACCTATCGGAGCTTAACAAGCAGAAAACGTGTCATTCAGAGGCACGTCCGTCCTGTTTGAGGAGAAAGCTTATCTCCTTCCACTTTCACTTTTGGTGTGGTAAACCTCCATTAGTAAGGCCGGACAGGAGCCAGACAGCCAAAGCTATGTATTTTTTATGCCTTGTTTGGAATAGAGTTGACTTTGGAGGAATATGGTTGACTCGAGCCACTTTAACCGAGTACAACTCAAAGTACCGTACTGATGCCCGATTCTAAAAAACCTTGATCATTAGACGACCCCGTTTCAAAATGATGCTTTTAGAAAATGGGCATATTTGTACTGCTGCAGTCCTTCCGCAAACTCAGATGTCTAAGGTTGATGTTTTATAGGAAACGGGAATGCAAAACAATTGTTTAGAGATTTGTGAAAGTTAAGAAGTACAATTAAATACTTTTTGTTGGTTAGATATGTACAAAACCCAGTCACATACATTACGGTAACGAGTAAAGGAGAATTTTGAAATTTAAAAAATTGGGGTTATGGAATTACTTCATTCATGTACATCAGTTGCATACACAACCATTCTGTTGTGTATGTTTTGTATAGTATGAGAAGTATTTGAATGTGCTTGCATTCCTTCAGTATCGCTTAATAGCAAAATATAGTTTTTTTTCTAACACACCCCTTTAGACGATTTTTAGAACCTATTGATTAATTTGAATTACATAAGTGATAGTGTAAAATCAGTTTACATATATTTTAAATCCTTGTTATACAACACAGTTTTTGTGTAATGATTCAGATTTATATTTTATAACTTGATCCAAAAAAAATGTATATACCAAATGTTATGCAAAAAATTGATTGAACGGAAAATTATTAATTCGATGAAGTGTGTGTCAAACATTTTCATTGTAGAAAGGAAGTCTTACATCTGTACATCTGCATGAAGATATCCATTATTGTATTTTTTATACTTTTTCAACTTTTCCTTTAAGAAACAAACGAGCAAAATGTTTATGCAAGGATGATTAGTTATCAGAAATACCTTTAATTCACAATGTTTGCCAAAGGCCTCATGTAAAAATATTAAGTACGTGGGATATCAATGACTGAAATTTTAATTGTTGCCATGGTAAATTCTAACTATAGATATGATATTTTCATATCTAACCTGAATCCTGCAATAATTGATGGATATCTGTATAAAGGTTATACAAATTTCTATTGTAATGTTGCCGCTGGAAAGCAATTGTTGCTCATACGTAATGATTCTGAGTCTGTGGCCTCTGTGGGATGTGGATGAGCGAGTGGCATGTTGATTAAATGCAAACGACCATTTTCATTCGGCCAAGTTGAACATTTAGCCTTAATGTGCGTCTTCAAAAGCAGGATTATGAAGACCATACTGACAGCCAGAGCTAAAAATGACACATTTCTCCAGTCTGTTACATAATCTGTATTGGTTACATCCTCTCTGGCTGTAATAAACAGGGTCGATATAAATCACATGTTTCCGATTGGTGGCTTGTTTTGTTTCTTTTGTGCTGTTCTGACAAACATTACAATTGTATTACTTTCATAATAAATACAGGCCATTTGACATTTTAACCGCAGTCAAGATCATTGAACCATAATTGAGATCTGGTATGTTTAAGGAAGCATAGGAGCTTGTTTATGAATTTAGGTAACATGAAAAAGAAAATTGCCTTTATTTTAGTGAGCACTTTGACATCCCCTGCAATGAGTATCCATGCACGCAACACTTGCTTGGGAGCTAGATGCATTAACATTCATGAACTTAGAGACAGTACGTTTAGGACCTGCACATTTCTGACATATTGTTCTATTTACTTATTATTTGACACATGGGTGTCCAACGTGTCCTGCAGAGATTTGCTCCAACCCTTATCAAATACATCTAAACCAGCTCATAAAGGTGTTACTAGGCCCTGTAGAAACATGTCGAAGCTAAGCTCTGCAGGACAGTGCCATCCCCCCAGGGTTCGGGCTCCCCTTATTTAAAACAATCAGGAATAAACTTTTATTAGGGCACAACTAATTAGGTTAAGCGACATAAGATGCGTCTTGTGTTCTCCCAGTTGAGTTGTCTATTATACCTATGCTTTTGTTTTTCTTGCAGACAGCATGACAGCAACCACTTCAGTGATTTGAGTATCACTGATCCACCCCCTCAGCCTTGGTCGTCGTTGTGAGCAACTCTCATCCAGAGAGGGCTGGTGGGCACTACCATGGCAGGGGAGAAGGGCCGCCGCAGCGCCATGGATATCAAGCGCCTTGCGGGCCTGCTTCAGCGCGGAGCTGGCCGCTTGCTGGTCATCGATAGTCGGACGTTCTCCGAGTACAACGCCTCCCATGTGCACGGTGCTGTCAACGTCTGCTGCTCCAAACTCGTCAAGAGGAGACTTCAACAGGACAAAGTGTCGGTTACCGAGCTCCTGAACCCCAACGGAAAGGTCAAGGTATCAAGAGAGAGTGTGCGTGTAAGCAGAGCATGTGTAATGTTGTCTGACTATCGGGGGCATCGGAAAAGAGGTTGATGTCATTAAGCGGACAACGGCAACCTTTGAAGGGTTCAGTTTACAGATCTGTTAGTTTCGTGTGGATTTCACAAGCATGTCAGTTCACAGTTTTGTAATGAATTAATATTTACTCGTGAAACACACATTTAAGCGTCCCTGATTTGGCAACAGCTTGCAACTGCTGCAGTCAAATTCATATGCACGTCTTGTATTTGACACTTTCTTATGTAGAAGGATTTTGTAATTAGGCGTAGTAGTCAACAACTAGTGAGATGAAGGGAACTTTGGAGTTGGCCAACTGCAGATCAGCAGTCTTTGGCTTGATGGTTGACATCTTCTGGCTCGCAGCTACCCTTAATCTTCCTAGCTCATGCAACTCTAAATTTGGCAGAGCTTTGTAGGTTTATTGGTTATCAGAGGCTCTGAAACAGGAGACTTGAGTTTTCCATGACTTCTGCATGGAATTATGACATCATTTTTTCCCGTCTGGCTGGCATGCCAAGTCTTTATATTTTTAGGCACTCTGTGATACTGACCTAACTCTTACGGGGAAATCCAGGCACAGACAGATGTCACGTAAAACTCCATATCACAGCTGATGAGGTCAATGTCAGTCACTGATCCGAGCCTTTATTGAGCACAGTACTTTTTGAAAATTGCATAGTGTTGCTCTGAAGCACACCATAGTTTTATTTTTTAAGGATGTAGCGTGGTTTATCACTTTGATAGTTGATTATCGTAAATGTTTCTGTGGGTTTCTCATGATAAAATTCCCTGACCTGTCATGCAGGCTGTCTATTTTCTGCTTTTCCAGTTCCTTTTTTTCAGTACAGCTGTAAGTTGACAGAAATAGGCTCATCTGTTACCCTCAATTTTAGTGAATACTTAGCAAGTACATTGAATTTAATTGCAACATGTTGAGGTGTGGGATGGGACCTATTCGTCTGACATTTTAAATAAAAGAAACATACAAAATAATTGCACCCGTTACCACGTAACCATCTAATTTTACTATTCAGGACCACTTGGTGCACGCGTAAACCTTCTTTTAAAGCTTTATGTTTATCTGTGTCTGAATGGTATTTTATTCGCCCTTAAAAGTCTGGGTCTTTGTTTTTTATTTGATTTCAAAAGGGCCCATAAAATGGGGCCTTTAAACGTGATCTGCTGGTCAAAACAGTGCCATCTGAACATAACAGTGGCACTGTATTCACGGGTCACTCTTTCGCTACTTTTCCCATTTCTTTCCACAGCTGCGCCTAGAGGCTGTGTTGCTTTTATTATCTCCCTCAGTACAGAGGATAACACTCATGATTAATGCAAGTCCTGGATAAAGCTAGAGCTATCTGGGTGTAGGGGGTGGGATTGGGTGAATTCTGGAACCCTTTGTTATTGGATAAGCATGACATCATAATCTTTAGTGCTGCCACTGGCAGAGTGCTGGCTGAGCACGTGCAAATCTAATACACCACCAGCGCAGGATTCAGACAAATCCCAACCCCCCTCTCAATCCCCGGCTGCCTTGGACACCTGCCATTGCCAGAAGTTGTGGCATCAATGTGTGAGCTGAAAGTACCGTCAGCACCGCAAACCAAAGGCCACTAGTGTTGTCCATTGTGAGTGTGAATAAAGGATGGAAGTAAAAGAGGGCATTAATGGACGGGCAGCACACATCCACACTGAGATAATGCCTGAGGTCCCCCACGGCTCTATGTTCAGCCCATTTCAGATTACATCAGCGGAAGGCAGCATATGCGCCCAGTTTCCTGGCCTGCGTTGTAAATGGGCCAGTGTTAAGTGCAGTATATAGAGTGCAATGGTACAAGAAGCAGGACTTCCTCCACAGTGACGAATGGCCTTGGCTTATGGTAATCTGTGCTGCTGAATGTTGCGATTGAGCTGGTACTAACAGATGGCACTGTGGTGACCCAGGGCGAAGACAGCAGCATTGGCAGATCCATATGGCATATTGATTCGACAATAGCCTATAAAAGAAAGAAAATTCTTCATAACTTTACTACATGGTATATTTTGTCATGCTGTTTGAACACTTTTAAAATAAGCGTCTTAAAGAAATGGTTTAGCCAAAGGCATACAGGCTTGAAGCAACATGAGGATGAAAAGGGAAATGGTACAAAAATGTAATTGTTGGATAAACTGTTTCTTTAGAAATCCACCCCTCTTAGTAATATTTAAAGGTGTAACATTTATGAAAAATAAACTAAAATTGGACAAGAACACACCGTAAGAGGAAACCACCTAAAACCACAACGCACCAAATGCCATGGAAATAACCTAACTATTCTAAATTTCGATTTGAAAATCAACCCCACTTTGTTAAATACATGATGATCTATCTACTGAGCATGGTGCAAAAGGACAGAGAACATACTTGTCAACAGGTTAAATGTTGATAATGGTTGGGTAAGAATCGAATGTCTGGTCCAATGTTATATTCACAGAGATATTCAGTATGTGAACACACGGGCACAGCGAAGAGATAAGAATAGAAATCGAATGTGTCATTTTTAAATCCTGCTGATGTCATGGAATTCGAGCCATGGACATGTATTACAGATCCCCCCAGTGACCTTGAGAACATGCTGTGGCTCTTGGAAAATGTAGCTCTTTGACACGTTTGTATTTCTGGGTGACACCTAGCTATTACTGAACCTTTGTATAGCTCGGTTTGGTAATAAGTGGGTACCTAATTACATCCCAATAGCACGTACTGATGGGATTCTCTGGGTGTCTCTGGCTATATTGAGAGCAGCATGGTATCATTCTCTGTGGGTTACTGTGTCCTACAATGAAGTGCACCAGAATTCAAGTCGGACCAAAAGTATTTTTTACCAGCATTTACTCGACTCATTTATTTGACTGTGCTGCGGTTACTGACTTAATAGTACATTTCCTAAAGCTTAGTGGTTAGAGAATGCGCTGGCAAAGCCGAGTTCAAGTGTTCGATCCGAGGGATTGCACGTATTTGGTTGATCGGCATAATGCAATCTAAGTTGATTTGGATAAAAGCATCTGCCGAAAGCACGCCGTAGATTTAAATGTAAATGTTAATACAAATGGTAGAGATGATAAACTAAGCATCACTCTTTGAATTTAAAGGTGTAGCGCATGAAAATAAAAACGTATGTTTTGGATGAAACGTATGAAAAGTTGTTGCAATGCACTGAATAATGTATCTATGATATCAAATGTGACGAGACTTGCGACATGAGTTGAACAGGTCGACATCGTCAAACCCATGGCGGTGTGGTATCATAAGCACAATTGCAGCAGCATGATCTTCCAGCAGGGCATGCTTCAAAAAGACTTTAATCCTCAGGTGATGATGTCACCGTCTGTATTAAGCTTTCATCCAATTAAGGTGGAACACCTTGTTCAGAAGGCCTCGGAAAACAAGGAAAGAGATGATCCCCTGTCAATCAATTTCCTTGGTTCATCTAATAGATAAGCCTCAATTGCATAATCAGGGGTAGTAAGTAAAAATGGGTGTTTTCAGGCCATTTAAACGTTCACGTTCAATGCGCGGTAATCTTCTTCCGGAGTTCAACCTTTGATGACATCACCCTTTAGGCAACCTGCCAGTCTGAAAGTGATGCGTGGAGTGCACACACACACACACACACACACACACACACACACACACACACACACACACACACACACACTCTCAGACTCTGACATGCACACCTTCTCGCCTTGTTTACATTCAGATGCGTACATCCTGTTTCAGCTCATTGTAGGGTGCTTTTTAATCAAATATCAGACAATGCACTGTGATGTCTAAAAGTCGTGACTGTTATAAAGAAACTGTGATGTAAATGAGAGCAATGACTGAAGTTCATTCATGTAGTAACCGTTGAGAATGACCTTGAACACAGTCCGAAAAAACAGACAGGCCTTCTATTTAAGGACATGGATTACTTACTTGGGATTTTAACAAAATACAATCCAGTGAAAACAACTGAGATCAGGCTGATCTTTACATTTTAGAAAGGGACTTGAAGTGATATTTAAATTATATCATCATTTACTTACCCTCTGTTTTTAAACCTTTATGACTTTCTTTTTTCTGGAAGACACAAAATAATGTTTTTAAAAATGTTGGCTGCCAAACAATGATGGCACCCATTCACTTCTATTGTATGGACACTGTTCGGTAAACAACATTCTTCAAAATATCGAGGGTGAGTGAAATGGATGGTTTAACCGGAAATAAAACATTGTCATTATTTACTCTGCATTTAGTTGTTACAATTCTGTAAACATTTCTTTGTTCTGATTTGTTTCGAACTCTGAGAAAGATATTTGGAAGCATGCTTCAAACCCCATTGACTACCATAGTTAGAATAAAAGTATATTTCCATTCTACTGAACACAAAATAAGATAGTGTGTGAAATGTTGGCTAAGAGACATTCAGGTGTCATATTAACAACAATAATTTCTTTTCCTTTGATGGTCCATGGGGTCCAAGAACTGTTAGGTTACAAGTATTCATTTAAATATCTTTATTTTGATTTAACAAAAAAAAGAAATAAAAAAGGGTTTGGAACAACTAGAAATTGAGTAGCTGATTGAATAGACAAAATTTTTGATTGTTTCCTTAAAAAACGACACAATAATGATATTTGTGTAAACTTTCACTTTAAGAGCCAGGAGACACTTCTTCTTTTTTTACTAATAAATAGATTTTGTGTATGATTTGTTTTTAGTATTTTCATTTTCAAGTAACCATGTCTCACGTGGTTATGGGCCCAGCATTCCTACATAATACCTACACTCTGTTATCCTATTGTATCTATTGCCATATCACCCCTTTTCCTGTTAACATCCGGCATTGTCCATCATTGAATTTTCTGCTTTTCATCTCCTCCCTCCTCTCCATCCCTCTCCATCTTTCTTTTTGGTCATTGCCCTCGTTTCTCGTCCACTCCCCTTTCTCTGTTTTCACCAGTAGTGCTTCAGCGTTGCAGTGAGTCATTCTGCAGGGGCTCTGGCTGATGGTCATGTGATTAAAAACTGCCTGACAACATTGAGACAGCCAGACTCACGTGCAGCCAAACACTGCGTTCCGCAGCATCACAAGCACGCACACACATCACAGACGCACACTGTAATGCAGGTCCGATTCGGTTGTGTGTGAATACATCTGACAGACGTGTAGATGTTCTGGCAGTATCATGACGTCATTGAAAAATCGTGCACTGAATTACTTTCTTATGCAAACCACAAAAGAAGATATTTTGAAGAATGTTGGGAACCAAAACCATCAGTCCCCTTTGACTTTTATAACATAGACACAAATCCAATGTAGGTCAATGGGAGCCGACATTCCTCGTGTCTTCTTTTTTCCATGCAGAGTCATGGGTTTGAATTGACGAGGGAGAATAAGTAATGACAAAATTATCATTTTTAAATGAACCATCACTTTAACCAAAGAAAATGTTAGCTTCCTCTTGTGTCTGTTCATTAGTTGTTCAAGTTCATAAAGTGTCTTCATGTATTCACCCCATGTTGTTTAAACCTATTTAAAATATTATCTTTTGTGATACACAAAACAAGATATTTAGAAAAATGTCTCAATGGATTTGTGTGCATACTGTAGCAAGGGGGGCGATGTTGTTTGGTTACCAGCATTCTTCAAATATCTTCTTTTGTGTTCTGCAGAAAGTCATACAGGTTTGGCGTAAACGTTTTACTTTTGGGTAAGGTGGATATGCAGAGTCGCAAAAGCTTTGAATTACATTATCGTAATATAATCTATTAACATTATTTGTTGTATTTGATCGAGTATCTATATTATCTAATCTACTTGACATGTTTTGAAAACAAAAGATTCTACTGTAAATATAGTCACATGACCTTTAGAAACACAGCTCGTTTTTCCAGCTGCATTGATGCATGCTAATGACATCATCAACTGCGATGCACGTTAACGGCGCGTGCTCTTGTGTCCCTTTGTGCACTCCAGGTGGACGTGGGCCGCAGACAGGAAGTGGTGGTGTACGACCAGAGCACCAAGGACCCCGGACAGCTCTCCAAAGACAGCTTCGTCCACATTCTCTTGAGCAAGCTGGACTGCGCGTTCCACCGAGTGTCTCTGCTCACAGGTACGTGCGGCACGTTGATATTTCCTATATAAACTGATCATAGATCATCCTGACGGCGGCCGGCAGAGGTTTAAACTGTTGGCGCGGTGCTGGAATGTGAACGTTCTTGTTTTTTACCAGCAGGTGGCGGTTCTTACATCATTCATTCCTCTTTCTCTCTTTCTGTTTGAAATTCCTTCTCGGCTGTGTTTCGTCTTTGTTATTTCTTACCTGTGCAAACAAACCCGAAGGCCTCCTGAATAATATTATGCTGAAATATGGCTTTATGAGAAAACGCATTGAGGATATAATGGTAACTGTTTACACAGATGATACGCACTGGTGTGACGGGAGTCTCATCCTGTCAATCAAACGATGTCATAGAATAAAAGAGCTGCTGGTGGCACGTTCTTTCTTTTGCATATGGAGCATAATAATTTTGTCTTGAAATATACCGTATTGTATTGCAGTTGTCTTTTCTTTATGCTAATTATGCATTTAGTGTAACAGCATCTTTCACAATGTTTTAAAGTGACAAGTAAGCTGAAAACAGTAGGCAGTTTTCTACGTCGAGCTTATATTCATTTTTTCATCCGCTCCTTGCTAAGCCGCTTGATTCAGATATGTCACATCTGAAAAGCACTTGGAATTGCTTTCCGTCAGGATTTGGAGACATTTCGCCATTCCTGCAAATCCCAAATTATGCAGCTCTCGAGATCTTTCGCTTCGACACTTAAGACCTTCTTTGACTCACAGTGGTTTTGCTAGGCCTTTGAACCCTAAATTAGAAATCTGTCACAACATAGAAATATAACATGGTCCTTAATCTTTGAGGATGATACACTTTTGTATTGGGTGGGTAATTTGCAACACCTTAGCAACCAATCGGCAATCCTTAGCAACCACATGCAGGTTTGAGTCCGGCCAGAAGCGGTTTCGGTTTCTTTGGACACGTGCCGGTTTCATCCTTTGACTATACAACAATCAGAATTGCTCTTATACTAGATATGAAAAAAAGGAATTTATTTTTTTCAAATCAGATTAAAGGTGGGGTTACCGATTTTTGTAGCCATTGATGATGTCCTTGTGCTTTTTCTGTGCTCAGCTAATGTCCGTCCTGTACACCTTACTGTTGATTGACTGATTGATTGACTGATTGATTGATTGACAACTAACTAATTTGACAGCATTTGATTTCAGAATGAAAAGATAGCTTTTACGGTGATACAACATTATTTATATATCCTCCCTTATATTCCACATCGTACATTTAAAGCATACAGTAGATGTACTCAAATGAAATATATGTCTAGATTATTCTTTGTCTCCCACTTTGTCCAATTATTGTGTTATCTTAACCTCATTATCCTGTGAGTCATCAGTAACTGGGTTAGGACGCCTAAAGACGTGCATCCTAATGTTTAGTATGTTTGCTGCCCACACATCAACATTGACATATAGCAGACTACTTCAGACGTTTCCCTTTTACTTATCCTACGATTTTTGTGCAAAGAAGACCGGAATGCATCAAAACAATGCCAAAACATGCCATGCAGAATAATATAGCATGCCCACTTATACCTAATGCCCTTTTTATTTTGTTCTGTTTTTGTTGTAAGGAAAGGCAGGATAGGATGTTATGCACAAGATAGTGATGAATGTAAGTGATAAACTCTTGAAGAAAAGGAAGTTTATTACCACGTCCTGTCTGCGCTGTTACTGTCGTGTTATCTTTAAAATAAATGCTGCTAGGTTTGATTGATTACTGTTTATACAAAACTGAGAATGCAACGACTGTCTATTTTCACAAGCATTTTGCACAATGGACCGTATTTTGAAGTAGTTCTTCATCTGTCAGAGTGAAATGGACCTCGTTTACTCACAACCTCGTCATTTCAAACCTCTATGACTTTCTTTCTTATGCAAAACACAAAAGAAGATATTTTGAAGAATGTTGGCAATTGAACAGTGGTGGCACCCATTCACTTCTATTCGATTGGACTAAAATTCTTAAAAATATCTTCTGATTTGTTTTGCAGAAGAAAGAAATACATGTTTAAAATGTAAAGAGTGTGAGTAAATGATTAATACATTTTTTATTTGGAGGTGAAACTAAGAACTGTTCTGGGACTGTTGTGCATGTTATGCTTTTACAGTAAAACCTAGGAAAAGCTACGTAGTTACAAGGAGTGTCTTATTATACCGGCATTTTTGATAATTTTGAAATTAAAAACTATGACTATAAACATCTAGTTAATTTCTACATATGCCATAATAGAAACAATTTGCCTTTCCAGCTCCACCTTTGATTTATTGCTCAAATTAATAATAAAAAATAAATACATTTGCAGACAAATTTGACTATTACTATCATAAAAAAGCATTTTAATAGATATTGCAATAATATTGATATCCTTAAGATAAGATAATTGTGAAGTAAAGATCAGATATAATAACAGCATAACATTTTATTTAATAAACAAATACATCTAAATGTACCAACAATTTATTGCAAGAATTTATTATTTATTGTATTATTTATTTTATAGTTCGTTACATGATAATTTATTTTACTACTCGATAATTTATTATACTGTTTATTGTATAGTTTATTATATAATAATTTATTGTATTGCTCGATAATTTATTATTTAATAAACATAATAATTCATGTTTGTTAAAATGAATACTCTGAAATACAGTAAACATTACTTAATAATGCTTATTAAAGGGAAGCTGAGTCATTTTGAGGTTTGTAATTTACGTACTCCTTTGCTACACACAAAAATATGAATACTATTTTGTAACAAACCGTACTTAAGGAGCATAGTGAGGTAAACAATGGGTGTATCCTTATTGACCGACATCAAGTTTGTCCCCGCTGCCTGGCGAGTTGGCATGCTATTTCCTGTTTATGTCTGGTGATTACAGAAACTTGGGCTGAAATCTTATGCCTGCTGTTGATTCATTTGATATGCCATCTTGCTTCACAGGCATCCCGTCCATCCCTGCTGACCTTCCAACTGGAATGGTGCACACATGGACACACAAAGCTTCAAACTGCCTGAATCTTTCACACTCTACCCACAGTGAGTGTGTGTCCTACAGATGTGCAGTCAGTGTTTTTAATCTCTCCCAAGCTGTTGCCATCTGCCTTGTTCTTCTCAGCATGAAGTCTGGGTCAACTATATGTTCGTTTTAGCCTCGCATGACTACGGTCTGCTTGTAGATCATGGGTATGTTGAAACCAAGCTCTTTCCTGATTGGTTGACTGCACATCTTGCAAAGATCACACAGGGATATTACGAGTAATTTCTGGATGAAAGCGATAGATTATAGTGATAGTGGCGTCAGTTTGTCACCGTCTTGACATTTTAACACCATATGACTTTCTTTCTTATCTAGAACACAGAAGAAGCTATTTTGAAGATTGTCAGCCAAACAGGAGTGAATGAGTGCCACTGCTGTTCGGTAACCATCTTTCTTAAAAATACCTTGTTTTGTGTTCTTTGTTACAAAGAAAAACTTAAAAAATAGACTTATTTCGGACCCATGTGTCTTCTGTTTCCAGATAGTCTTAATGATCAGCTGCAAAATGTAATCGCATTACACCGAAAAGGATGATCTAATTTTCCTGCCCACTGTCTGTAGTTAACGCAACAAAGGCGACCGAAAATAGCAAATTCTACTCGATTAGATGAAAGTTTTAGCTTGGCAAGGAGCAGAGCGAGTAAGCAGAGCTTTGTATTTAGCTGAATTCAGCTTTGTCTCGCTCCCCGGCTCCTATTATGCAACTGGGCGTTCCTAGCTGAAGTGTTTGTGTGTGTTCGCCAAAATGAGGTAATGAACAGGTGGTGACGTATTCCCTCTAAAACAATATCAATATATCCTTTCACTGCCCCACCGGTACGTTTTCCCTCAGACTCTAGACACGCCACGGTCGGCCAAAGCTCCAGTTTTACCTCCGCCTCTACGCCGGGTTGAGGTGCAGGACAGGAGAGCATTCAAGATTGAAATCAGCACAGGAAAAGTCTGACGGATAAATGTTTACTATTATACATGCTTCAATTTAACTTGTGTAAGCCTTGGCTTAAACGTCAAAGTGATTTTTAAAGTTGTCTAAAGTGTTTTCCACTTTTGGACAGCAAATGAGAAAGATTGGAAACTTTTTGGGGAAGGATATATATAGTACAAGCGATTAAAATGATTTATTTAATATAATTGAATATATTTATGTCTAATAGTATTTATTATTTTTTATGTTAAAGTTATGACGTTAATGATATTATCGAGCAGCCCTACTGTGTTGCCTGTTTAAGCACCAAAGCTCAGTTAAATGGCTCACCCGAAATATGAAAATAGTTACTTTCCCTCTTGTCATTTAACACCTGTATGACTGTATTTCTTTTGCAGAACTCGAGAGAAGGTATTTTGAAGAATGTCAGTTATTGGTCTTATTGACTTGAGATTTTGTGTCTGTACAATAGAAGTGAACAGGTGACACTGTTACATTCTTCAAAATATCTTCTTTTTTGTTCTACAGAAGGAAGATTTCAAAGAAGCTAGAAATGTCAAGTAAGTCAATGATTATAAAAAGTTTTTTACTTTGAGCCTTATTAGTTTTACCACATCATCAGGGCCACACGGACTCCACGCCCGCAGTTCTGCAGAATGGATTTTAGCTCCTATAGGTGTATTTCACTTCATGCGGCGTAACACAAACCGAAGACAACATGATGTCAAAGTATCACAAAAGTGTCTTATCTGGAAGTGATACGATGTCACAGGCTGTTTATCTGCACTGCACCTTTTTAGACTATACCTATTGATTGGTTTCGCATTTTTACAAGAAGGGGTATTTGAAATTTGTAAAATAATATTTTAATTCAATTTCACAGTATTCCGCTGATTTTTCCAAAAATTCTACAGGGAATGAACAAGAAAAGTGCATGGATTCCATCTAGCCTTCGCATCATTCTACATCAGAAGGCATGACCACATTGCGTCACAGTTCAGTTGCATAATCTGCTTTCCTCGGCTTCACATCCCCTCAAATTGCTTGTTTGTCAACCAAAGACTTTGTGCTACACCTTGGCTTGCATGTTGCAAGTCAAAAAGTGTACAACAAAACATAAAGGTTGCTGGAGCTGTCCCATTCAGTGATGACCTCAAAACAGTTTAGATGGTTAACATCTGGAAGTTAATCCCGCAGCAGCTTGACTTCTCATGTCTGTGCAACCCTTGTACATTATCATCCCAGGGCAGCATGGGATCGATGTTTTCATTGGAAAAGAAAGGCCACTGTTGCCTTTAGGATGACGTAAGCTCTCGAGGGACGCAGCACACACACACACACACACATACACACAACTCTCCCTCGTATGTCTTTCTGATTAGAGCATGCCTTTATTTTTAGTTTAGGCTCCTGTGGTCATCACATCTGGCGCCAGTCGCCTACTCCAAAACACACATGAACACACAGCGCTGATTCGCAAAGGTCCAAAAGTTGACCTTTCAGTCTCCACCCTAAACCCCCGATGTACACATACACCGCTTTGTGGTATTGAGAAACGACTGGGATTTGTCCTACATACGGCCCGCTGCGATTTCGGCTATAGTTTCTGTGTTCTCCCAGACCTCAAATTATATGTGCTGTGTCAATTCGGAGAAACAAGCTGAAGAAATGAAGAAATGTCAGCGGAGATGCTGGTGCCAAATACTTTCAGCATGACATGGACTACTTTACTTCACTCTCTTCTCTGCTACCGTCTCATTTTTTCCTTCTCGTTCGCACACACCCACATTTCTTGTATCTATCTGCCCTCTTCGTTTTTCTTCCTCTAGATTTTTTTACCCGCTTTCTTCATGTTCTCCTCGTAATTTGCTCCACTTTTCTCCATCTTCAGATTACAGAACCAGGGCTCACATTCCAAGTCTTCTTGCATTCACTCTATCAGAATGAAGTTTGTCATGAGGATTTCTACCCTTCCTTGCCTTTCGAGTTTAAATAAAACGAGGATGTTAGCTACTGTAATTTAATCTGGTAAATATTTTGGGCTTTACATAATACTGATGATAAATCTCAAATAATTTACTGGAAAAAAAGTCCAATCTGTAACAAATATTTATCAGTCTGTATTAGGATGTTTGCAATTCCTAATATCGGCCAAGTTCAGGAGCATTCCTAATAAATAGTTTGTGCGATGGCTCAAGTTGGCAGTAAAGCATCAGCTCTTAAGGTAAATTTGAAATTGATGAATAACAATACAAAATGATTCATTGTTGTTTCAACGAGAATCCAAGTCTAAAGCAAACAAGCTTCATCATATTTATTATTAAACATCAGCTCATATACTTTTTTTTCCGTTTTCTTTTGTTGCAAGACTTTTGGTCGGTCTTCAAGAATGTAATGAATTCCAGGAAGAATATGCCGAACACAGGACATACACGCTTTCGCACAAAGAATGACGCAACTCGCCACTCATTTCCTGATAGAGGCCGGAGATCCTTTCATTCCAATCTCAGCTAAATTTGGATTTCCAGCAGAGCCTGAGGCCCCTGTGTAAAGAATGTTGGCTTTGTCATAATTTCACTGTCTTATTGGTAGCGTAAGGTACTGTCTCTTATTTATCTCCCTCTCTGGATTTCCATCTGCCCCTTTCCTTCCCACCCTTGCGAGCCACATCCTCCAAGTTGTGTAACCCTCTCCAGAGACTTCTATCCTGGTTCACATGTGTCCCGATGACATCATGGTTGTCCGGGGAGGGGGTCCAGATTGCTTCTTTCTCTGATGTTAAGGGAGAAAGGGTGGGGAACACAAACCTCTCTAAGGATCATTAAATAAGGCATAGTTTACCAATCGCCCCTTTTTTTCTTTATCTAAGAACATAGAACTGCATAAAAATAGCTGCGAAAGTGTTACCCATCAACACAAATGTGGTTTTGTTATAATTCATCAATACTCCATTGTTTTCATTTTTCAATTTGGAATCTGAAATTATAAAATGAGCATAAGTTGATGCATGTGATTTTGAAAAAGGGGATTAACAAGAGTCGTTCAGTAATCTGCATTGGATCACGGTGATATGAGAAGGGGCTTGCATAATCTCTTTTGTTAAATTCATCACACAATTCCAAATTCCAGGCCAGATTGTTCTTAGGCTGCGTTAAATCTTGTGTATATGGCCTCAAAAAGTGAGTTAAGTCCTTCAGCTGTTGTAACATTGGCGGATATATGGCAGACCTTGATTAATGTCCTTGACCTTTGACCTGTACGTTTTAGCTCAGTATTGAGTGACGGCATCCTGTTGAACACTTAGAGACCTCAAATATTTCCTGAAGTCTGGTTCTTCATTTTCTTGGCACTAATACTGCACAACAGAGTTGTTCTAACTTCTGTTCTATTATCTTATATTATCTAATATCTTGCTGTTGTTTCACATCATTGCTTTGCTTGTTATAAAGATTTATCCAGAATAAAAAAAAAAACACAAATTGAGTTTAAAAAAATCTATGCTAAAACTAGTGGTTAGTAAAGTTGAGGCAAAAAAAACGTAACTTTTACCGTCTTATCAATGCAGCATTTCCCATGAAATCGCTCTCCAGCTTATATTATAAATCTTTATTATAGGACCACCGTTGTGAGTGTAAGGACACAGTTTTGAAATCAAATTTGAAAATTACTTTTTGTTTATTTCCAACTCCAAAAAATGATGGACCTCAAGAAGGATTGCTTCCAATGCTCTGTGAATGAGGAAAACCAACCTGATCACAAGGGAATCGTAACTACTTTACAAGGTTGATTATTGTATCAGGGTTCTTACGGTCATGGAAAACCTGGAAAAGTCGTGAAATCGTAAGATGTAATTGTTGTCGAGGCCTGGAAAAGTTCTGGAAACAAATAACAAGACTCATAAACTAGATACATAGATTGTCTCTTAATTTATAGAAGCTTTGATAAATTCGAACATGAAACAATATTTTCTTATTTATCATATACATTTACATTTTATAAAAGGAGGTTGAGGACTTTTACATCAAAGTCACAGAAAAGTCATTAAAAAATGATCAACTTTTAGTTGTCAAATGAATTTAGTTATGAATTGAATTGAATGTGAATAAATTGTGATTAAACATAAATTGTACGAACATTTACAAATGAGATCGTACAAACTTAGATGACGTTTGCCTTAAAAATAGTGTAACCTAAAGCGTAGCTACCTTTACATGATCTTGCAGCATTAGTTGATGTACAAGAAGAGTATGGGAATAATTCTATAAACATGTGCTGAGAAAAAAAATAGTTTTTTAGGCATGTGTGTCTGAATAAAGCGTGTCAACAGGTGTAAAATAAAGAGTGATTTAAAAATAAAGACACGTTTTCTTTTAAACCAGCATATGCAAGTCTCCCTAATTCAGATTTTGCGGGGGTAATGCGATACAGCAGCACATGCGTAGCATGTAACGTGCTCACATGTGTCCAGGAGTGTTGTGTTTCCGTCTCTTTCCATGACTTCACTCATGGTTTTGTGTACATAAGACATCTAGAGGCTCAATCATGCTAAGAGATTCTTGCTCGTTCGCAACAGATCGTGAGAGTGAAAGAGAGAGGCCCCATTGGGATCCATTTGTATGATGCGCATGTCAAAATACGGCTCATTTTCGGGCTGCGGTTTTAACGCTGTTTTATCACAGACGGGGAGGATTTAGACTCGCTTAGATTGATATGCGAGTGTGAGCGTTGAACGAACGCTCTCAGCCCTCTTCTGTAGGCTACCTCACACCTCAGGCATGACAGCTGGGGCCCCGTAAGCATGACATCATAGACTGATGTATGCCCGGATTGCATGTCACCGGTGCTCGGACAACAAGAGATATCGGCGCTGACCCCACACGCATCCACCCAAATTCTTCACTAACAATCTAACGACTAAAAACACAGAATATAACAATGTAGTTTGTAGAATGTGCTTTCAAGTACATTTAATAGAGCATCAACAGTCCACAAACTCAAAATATATAAAACATCTAGATGAAAGTGTCTGGCATGCATGAATGTCAATTGTAATTTAGATGAAAACGGCATATAAAGATATCATCAAAAATTTACTTAGTAATGATTCTTACTGCGCAGCCAAAATGATTCCAATAGCAATACATTTATGTATCGCTTTTTTCCATGTCAATAGTCATTTTTTTTATCTTGTGTTATTTGGTCACTCAAAATGAATGGAGGAAAAGATAACAACTGTGAAAGTATGCTGAATAGCTAATGATATAACGTTCACTATGTTTTTGGTTTAAAACACAATCCATAGTTGTTTTTGATTTTACTGTTACTCTCAATATCAGTTTCTTGATATGTATGTAAGTTACTTTGGATAGAGATATACTGATACCAATAGCCAATTTTTCAGAGTGATATATCGAATATTTTGTACAGACACAGTTTGGTCACTTTAGCTCACCTGTCAGACGATCTTGTGGTGTAGTGTTTCATAGTCTTACAGAGCGTCCCACTGCGCTGTCACGAGCACCACTGCACCTAAACACATTAAGCCATTTATTCAAATATCTTCTGCAAAAATACTGTATCAAATAACACTTTACAAATAGTATCCATTTGTTACCCTAGTCAACTACCCTATTCAACATAACACTGAACAATACTTCTGCAGCAGTTATTCTTAGTTGTAAGTAATTCATACACACACAATGATCATTTTTGGGTTTGCTTCCTTCATATCTTTTAAACGAATGTGGTTCACATGTAATGTTAAGATTTCATTTGTAGATTTCACAACAACATTATACATCATACTAAATGTTAGGCACGGAGGAAACTGAATTTTACAAATCGTTGCCACATTAGTGACATGAGTCTTTGCAGTATGGTTGCTGTCTAAAACAGATCATTTTTAGAAAAACATAAAGTGGGCCCCTTAGGTGGCTGCATTTTTGCTCGGTGAGTAAGGAATGTGGTTGCATGCCTTCCTCGTGAGCCAGAATTGAGCTCAGACACAGAAAAAGAGAGAGGGAGAGAGGGAGAGAGAGAGAGAGAGAGAGAGAGAGAGAGAGAGAGAGAGAGAGAGAGAGAGAGAGAGAGGGAGAGAGAGAGAGGGAGAGAGAGAGAGGGAGAGAGAGAGAGAGAGAGAGGGAGAGAGAGGGAGGACAGTCTATGCTCATGGCAAATGAGCTCATTCACTCTAAGGTCACAGAGAGAGAGAGAGAGAGAGAGAGAGAGAGAGAGAGTGAGAAGGCGGGGAAAGACTTCAACGGTGGTTGTACAACAATAGCGTTCTCCACTTTCAGATGTTGCCACACATAATGAGATCGAGAACGGATCCGTGCTGCTCCTGAGGAAAGACCACACACTTTCTCCTTTCTCTTCTGCGTCTCTTTCAGTTTGGAGACGCACAATTGTTACCTTCCCTTGGAGCTTTTTTTAGGATCACACCTTTTTGCTTAACAGGCGTTTTACGGCAATAGTTTTTGGATTGCTCTTTGGAGTGCCTTCTAGTGCGGATGCCCCTAGACGTGGTCATAACCCCTCTGGAGGACTGCTTCTGGCCGGGGATCCAGCCAACAGACATGAGGCTCAAAATCAGAGTTCGCAAGATGAGGAAAGAACGTAAGCTTAGAGGTGTGTAGCATTTGTTGTTACCTGGACCAATAGGTGCTTTCCCAACTGTACCTGTCACACACCTGGTGCGTCGGGATCCTTTGATTTGTGTAATTGCTCCTCTTTATGGTTCCTCAAGGACCTTGCATGAAACTGTAAAAACGTTGCATTGAAGTAGTGTTCTTGTAAAGTTAACGCCTGTACATTTCCTAGAGGTGCACACAGCGGGGACCTTTAATATGGTGTAAATCACCCCCTATTCATTAAGTTATAAAACTGCTTATGTGTGTTCACGGTTCACGGTTCAGCCTGTGCAATCTTGTTCACATACCTGCGTGTATATATGAGTCATAGCAATTACGTTATACTGATGTCATCAAGCAGAACTTAAACAGTCGGACTTTGTCAAGCCATTTATTTTTACTGTCGGTACATCTGCGATTGCTCCGAGGCCGAAAGGCTGTATTTGTAACGGCGCCAACAGTTAATGATTTGATGATATGGGGTCCTGGGGTTTAACACTTCTAATCTGTCAAGCATGACACAAAGCGCCCGGAGTGATGAGGTAGCCACCAACCCCCTGCTGTTTTTTGTGTTCCTCATTGTGCGGCGTGCATGTGTGCAATGATGTCATCGGGCCCTTATTGAGATGCTAATAAGCATTCGTGTGTGTGTGTATGTGTGTGTGGGACAAATGGGGGCTGTTCCTCAATGCCGTCATGTATTCTGCATCTGGAGACTGAGAGCTTGTGTGCGTGCGTGTGTGTGTGTGTGTGTGTGTGTGTGTGTGTGTGTGTGTGTGTGTGTGTGTTAATGTGCATTAGTTTCATTCAGAGGCCCATCAATGCTGCTGGATGTAGAGCTGTGAATGGAGGCCTGTGTGAGAGAGAACTATAGAGCTCAGCTGAAAGGATGCAAAACTTGAGGGGCTCCAAAGATGGAGGTCAGGTGCCGAAGGACAATGAACTGATATCAAAGGCCGGAGTTAATCAACTCTGTTCCTCTGTACACACGTAGGGAATATCATAGCTGCTGGAGTATTCCGATACACCCACTGCCGTTGTAGATACATGCTTATATTTTGGTTTCTACCTGAGGGACAGTTTAGCGTGCTTTTCGAAGGATAAAAGTCTGGAGCACAGAAGCTTGATCGCAAATCAAAGTTATGTAAGCTTTGGAGAGGGAGGAAGAAAGACGAAGCGTGCGGCACACTGCCTTCTGGTCCAGCAAGAGACTGACCCTGGCACACTTCTCTTGCAGAAAACATTCGTACGCACTTGCATGCCCAGCGGTTTCGAAAAACGTCAGCAGTGCCCTGTTACGCAACTAGAAAGTAAATAAAGGGAATGTTTCCTAGGCCAAATGAACGTAAGTGTTAACATATGTCCGCGAATTCAAGGCCGTTTGTGGGGGTTTACACTTTAAGTTCCTGCATTTTGAGAAGATCGATTGCTTGTAGGTTAATTTGAGATTAGTTAGACGGAAGCTAAAGGTTTCCTTGTAATCCTAACTGTCTCCACCACCGCCCGGTTAAAAATGATAGCCGATGACCTCACTCAAGTATTTCCTCTCTTGGATTTTCAACGGTGTGGCGTTGTACTTGTTCCTGTGGCTCTTCTTTGGTCAAAGAACCCTTTTTTTTTGAGAAACCCATTTGAAGCACCCCACAGATCACTGAAACAAAGAGCAGGACAATAGTACAGATCCTTGATGAGATGAACAAAGCCATCAAAGATGACAAGGACTTCTTTTCTTTCACAGTTGCACTTTGAGATGCTTGACCTGCAAGTTCAACCAACGATGAGCTCATGATTGCTTCCCCCGTTCTGGCAAAATGAACATATTTAGGAGACCACAACAAGATATTTATGAAGTGACTGCTGGCAAATGTTGCCACAAGGTGTTGCTGACAGATAATGCCACAATGACCCTGAGTCACTGAGTCAGTTATGGTAGTTGGGGGATGGTAACAGACATCCAGGATTTGATGTTTGTAATGTGTTTGAATAAATTGGTGTGTGTGTGTGTGTGTGTGTGTGTGGTTGGGTTGGGGGTGGGAGAAGTTGCATATGAACTAGTATGGGGGTTGTGGAACATTTGGTAGGCAGTCATTCATCTAATGCTGGTTTCGAGAGCGTATGGAGGAGGCACCAGGGGACCGTTGGTTCTGCTTGAGTGACATGCAAATCCCCCGTCTTCTGTGCTGAGAGATGATGTCATTGCACTAGCTGCTGTCATTAATAGCAGGAAACAGACAGGTTGTCGCTCAAGCTCTTAAAGGGCCAGGCTCTCCAAAATAAATAATAATGGCTTAGATAGGGAATTATACGTTGATAAATGGGGCCGGTGTCCTTCTGTGTCTGTTGGTGGTAGGCAGGTGGCCTTTGTGTTGACAGTCAACTGAAGGGTGATTTGTCAACCCTGTGTTTACTCTTGATGATGTCATACACTAACGTTCAGTGTGGCTTATGCCTCTCTTTGTTATAAGTGTTCTTATCATCTCAGTCTTTATTTGCCATGAGTCATTTTATGGACTTGTTTGGTTTAACACTCAGATCTGATTAACAAAGTCTCCATTGGACTGTTGCGCTTTTTACTGGCTTGGACAAAATGATGTCATGGATAAATGGTTGCTGTGTCTGCCCAATACCATGGTTACGATGTCCAAGATGCTCTTGAACCATTCTTGAGATAAATGCAGAGTTCAAGACTTTATTTTCTAGAAAGACTTTTGTGCATGTGTGCACATGTACATATGCATTAAATGCACAATGGCTTCGTGCCTTGAATTTTTGAGTTTGCATGTCATTGTCCAGACATCCAACATTCCTGAGCTATAAATCAAGGGCTTGGTCAGCACCTGTGACCACCCTCATTCCCTAAGCCTGACGCAATTGTTCGGATGAGGATATTAGGTCATTCAGGAAAAGGAGCTCCAGCACACAAATGCCAAAACTGGAGCCACCCGCCTCTTAAAGAGACAGGGTTCTTTCAAGGCTGACTGGCCTTTGCTCACTTTCCACTCTGTTTGTAAATGCACAGACCTAGATTGACACAGAGTTGTTTCTTTTGTGGTTTGGTTAGTTATGGTCCAATTACGTGTGCCATATACTTATTTGTTCAAGTATATTTGATTGTTTCTGAATCCCTTGAAAAATGGCTTTGACAATGTTTTAAAATCTGGTATTATTGTAGTTTTTGTCATTCTTATCTTATCTGGTCTCTTCTTATACCTGTTCCTTATGTATACTTTTTTATTCTTTGTTTCTTTAGGTGGTTTTGCAGCATTCTCGTCCTGTTTTCCAGGCCTGTGTGAAGGGAAGCCAGTGGCCCCTCTGCCCATGAGCTTGTCTCAGCCTTGCCTACCCGTGGCAAATGTGGGCCCCACACGAATTTTGCCCCATCTCTACCTGGGCTCACAAAAAGATGTGCTCAACAAGGTAAGACTGGCTGGGATTCAAAACATTTTAAAACTTCATATTGAGTCTTTCATTGTCATTCATACCTTGGTTTCTTTGCATTCCCAGGATCTCATGGCTCAGAATGGCATCACATATGTGTTGAATGCAAGTAACACCTGCCCGAAGCCTGAGTTTATCTCTGAGAGCCATTTCATGCGTATTCCCGTCAATGACAACTACTGTGAAAAGCTCCTGCCTTGGTTAGACAAAACCAACGAATTTATTGGTAAGTCTGGAAATCCAGATAAAATGTGCCTTTAACTGTTGACTTGAAAAATAAGAAGCTAGCCCTGTGATCTTATCGGGAAGAACAAATTTGATCCTCAAAGCATATTTGCAGATATTCTTTGTTTTTTTTTCTGCTTTATGAATGAGGAAGTATTTGATTGTTTTGCTCCCTTTGTTTTCGCTCACACGTTTCTGATCTCCCTTTCAGACAAAGCCAAGGTTTCCAACTGCAGAGTCATTGTCCATTGTTTAGCTGGCATCTCCAGGTCCGCCACCATTGCCATTGCTTATATCATGAAGACAATGGGCTTGACATCAGATGACGCGTACAGGTAAACTCAGACACCCTTCAGCTTAAATTGCACGCTTTCAGAAGTCTGTTTTCTGCTAGCTGTAACGTTAGATCTGTTTCCTGCAACACGTAAAATGGATCACATAGAAACCTGCAAACAATACCCGTTGTATTCTAAACACAGTTTTTCATGATCTCCACAAGCTCACATGATGCGTCTTTTGTTAGTGGCGTCTTCCTTTCCATGCTGTCTATTTGTCCTTAGGCTAATCATTTCTACTGTTCTTGTATTTCTAGGTTTGTAAAGGATCGCAGACCTACAATATCACCTAACTTCAACTTCCTAGGACAGCTCCTGGAGTTTGAGAAAGGCTTGATGTTGCTGAAGGCTCTTTCCTCGGGTCAAGAGAAATCAGAGCAATTGAAGGATCTTTCGGAGCCTAGAGGGGAATCTTCCAGTGATCCTGAGAAGGCCCGTCTTGAGGCTGATAAGGACAACGCAGAACTTGATGGCAAGATACCTTCTCCAACGTCCCTCCAGCAGGGTTTTAATGGCTTAAACTTGTCTGCAGAGCGTATCTTGGACACCAACCGCCTAAAACGCTCTTTCTCACTGGATATCAAATCCGTCTATGAGCCCAACCACTGTCCTCGCCTTGCACCTTTGCACACCGAGGATGTACCCAAACTCTGCAAGCTTGATAGCCCAGGACCCGAAACCAATGGTGTCTACCAGTATTCACCTGTTTCTATCAGCCCTGGTTTAGTCGAATCGCCGGGTCACTTTCCTGAAACCACCTCCCGACCTCGTTCGAGGAGAAAAAGCAAGCACAATGGTAGTAGCGCTGGAAGTTCACCGGTGCACCTGCAAGGCCTAAACTTTGGACATTCACACCCTGCACACAAGAGTCCCAGTCTTGATGACAATCTAAAGCCCTCCCTGCTGCTCAGCCTTCCTACCGTGGGCACCGGACCCATGTGGACCAAGCACAGAGACACTGTACAGGCCACCACTCCTGTGACGCCAACAGGCGAAGCACCCTGGTTCTACAGCTCTGAGTCAATGAACAGCAGCGGAGGAGGGGCGGTACACTTTCCGGCACTCGGGTGTAGCGGTCTTCCAGGACCATGTGATGCCGTGCGTCTCCGTGAGAAGGCAGGGGAACTACGGGACTCCAGGAGCAGTTGGCACGAGGATGCTCCCACTTCCAGCGCGGCCGACAAACAGTTCAAGCGTCGCAGCTGTCAGATGGAGTTCGAAGAGGGGATATCAGAGACGCGATCCAGAGAAGAGCTGGGAAAGATCAGCAAACAGTCCAGCTTTTCTGGAAGCATGGAAATCATCGAAGTATCCTGACATCACCTGCACAGCCGTTGTGGGGACTTTTACACACAGGCAAACAGGCACCATCTACAGTATAAGCAAGGATGGCTGAAAAAGTGGCACAGACCTGGACAGGCTGCTGTGTAAAAGACCAGTTCATAGACCTATAGATAATGACTGTATCTCAGTAATGTACAAAAAAGACTTTTTATGGTCTATTCAAGCCGGTAGAACCGGATGACTTTGCTTTGGTCTTTCTACTGTTTTTAAGCCATAGCCATCCCTAGATGACTCAGACATTAAACTCAAATTGTCGAATCCAACTTGTTCTCCTTGCTCTAGACCCCCCCCCCCACATAATTAAAAAGCTTTATCAGCCTTTTGGTGTATTGAGAATCGAGCTTGGCTGTTATGCTCAGACTTGTTTCTTTTCTAATGGCGCTCTGGACTCAGTGAAGTTACACCACCACAGCACAAGCAGTCAAGTCAGCACAGACTGAGCCGTAGTGGTACATGCTTAAACTGGCTTAATGAAGGCCTCTTTGTGCAGTGCTTTTGTCCACCCTGCTCCTGTATCCCAACTTTCATGGAATTCTGGAGGAGGAATCAGGCATGTCATGAAGGAAAAGCATTGTGGGTGTTTTCCCATCATACTCTCTGTCCCTCTTTTGTTACCCAGAATTCAGGGTCTTGTCCTTCCCCTCCTGTGCCCAAGTGGTGATGCCTGAACTGTTGTGCAGCCCACGTTCCTCTCACCGAGCATGCTTTAAGGCTGCTGTTTTCCTTACAAATAGTATATGAACTATACACGGTGATTTCAACTGACCTGTTTTGGTCATTTTCTTCGTGACAGTTTTAATTTATTCTACTGGTTCATTCTGGTAATGAGAAATAATATAAAGATTGTGTCATTTTGTTTTCTCTGTTCTTGTTTCAGTGTTGATCTCTTATTTACAGTGATATTTACGAACGCACTCACCCGAACGATACACAATTACGAGCAATATGTGTTTTTACTTCTTCCGTTCTTGATTTTGTTCACCAGGGTGTGTGGTTAATACCGGACATTGTCCGATGTTAAAATGCACTTTCTTTTGCTTTAAGCGAGAAGTTTTTCAACGTTCTCATTTTTAAGGGTACCACAATGCTTTACAAAACAAAATGTGTGTAGTCCTGCAGTGTGCATCACAGACTAAAGCATTTGGTATGGCTTTTGTTTGTCCGCTGGCTTGAATTATTAAAACGCTTTAATCCAGCATGAATAATCTAAGAAATATATGTATCATACCCCAGCATTGTAAAATGAGTGGCCACTCGACTCATTCGGAAATCAACAATTTTGTATTAACAAGCACAGAAGACAAATGAAGGGTAGAAATGACAGGGACTCTGAGGGGTTTATCTGTGTCCCCCTGTTTGTTCTGCATATTTATAACTTTATTTATTGTTTGTTCGGGTCTGAATGCGGGAGGATGCGTGCATGGATGATGTGAATGACCAACCCTTGCGGATGCTCCTGCAGAGAAGCATCGTGGAGAGGAGAAGTGCCCCCCAAACTTTTATGAGCGACTGTCAGCCACGTGAAAAAGTAAACAACTTTAATATAGGATTCGGCCTGACAAAGTTGAATCATAAACAACAACAGAAACTGCACAATGATGACAATACATGGCTTGCTTCTCATTTCTTGTCTCTTCTCTTTCTGTCCCTTACTCCATTCTTCCAGATATCTCTCTGTTTCTCTCACATTCTCTGGAGTGCTCCAAAGTTGAAATGTACCACGGAAAGGGTATGCGTGTGTGTGAATGGGATTGCCCTCTCGCTGGGAGAAAGTTCAGCAATTTATTTATGTATGTATGTTTAAGTTAGCTTTTCTGTATGGCGAACCTTTGATCTTGTATCTGTGCTGCTGTAAGTTCCAATTTTCCTTGTGTGAGACATTGTCTTTCCTTTCCTTTGCTGTACTATATTTTAAAGTCATTGCTATCATTATTTAAAACATGTAATAAAAAGATGCAGGCTGTCCTTTTTTGCTGAAATTGTTAAATAGTTGGCTATTATTATTTTATTATGTTGTGTGAGTAGCATCGTATCAACAACACAAATTGATATAGGGATTTTTTTTTAATCTTGATACCTTAGGCTGCTTGACGCAAAATACCTCAGGTTCTTTTGAAAGGCTTGTTCCTCCCCATGTACCCATTTTGTGATGATGAAACGAAATACAGACATTACAAAATACGAAAAAGCTTCCAGCGATTTATTTTCTTTCGATTTGTGTCCTACTTTGTGCCCAGTTGAGCAAATCCCATTTCTTTGGTAACATCGAGATGATCATTAAGGCATATCAAACAATATTTATATAAGACTATAACAAGTTATTTTTTATAGTTTATTGAAAATAAGGAATACAAACATTAAGGTTAACTTAACATGGTTTTTATTTTAAGAAAATGCTACTGTTTATATAATCATCTATGTTAGGATAACAATGGTCTTATTAACATTTACAGAACAGAATAAAATGCTCTCCATACCATTTGCAGCTTTCGAAAGCTGTCTCCAAACAAACTTGACAGTATTTTAGCACAATTCACTCAACACTTTATTAAACTACTGCAGACTTTGGTCATCAGGTTTCTTGACATGGAATGTAAAGAGTTGCAGACTACATTAGATTTAAATAATAAAAACTGTGTCATCATTTACTAACCTTTGAGTTTTTCCTAAACCTAAATGGATTTATTTTTGCTGATGAGTAAGATATTTGGAAGAATGCTTTTATAACTTTTATTGTATCCAACTCATAAATACAAGAAACTGAACAAAAAATAGATATTTTGAAGAATGTAGGACAGAACTTTAAACTACCATTGAAATGTTCTATACAATAGTAGTCAATGGGGTTCAAGAACTGTTTGGGTACGTTTATAAGAATATCTTTCTCTGTCTTCAATTTAACAAAGTAAAGTATACATACTGGTAACAACTAAAGTAAAATTTTTATTTTGGGGTGAACTATCCCTTTTTCCTATCTGGTCCAGATTGAAATGAAATTGGCACGTAATTGAGTCTAAAAAGTTCATGCAAAATGTAATAAAATTTGATGTTATTAATGCTGCATTTATAATTTGCCTTTATTTAAAAAAAATGTCAACATTTGCAGGGTAATTTAAGTTACATTTTTCAAGGAATGTTTTAGGAGCTTTAATTGGATTATATAGAGTGTCAAAGGAAATCATTGTATGGAAATAGAAAGAGACTGACCAGCAAATGCCTAAAGGTTCTGTGAGCGCTGGCACTACAGTATATACCAACACACTAACCACAGCTATGAATTACATTTATTCATTTGGCGGGCACTATTATCCAAAGTGACTTACAGTATTATGCAGTAGTCAATCATCATTGCAGAGCAAACAGGGGTGAGATGTCTTACTCAAGGACACTTCAGTCATCGCTGGCACTGAGATTCCAACCCGCAACCTTCTGCTTACAAGTCCAACTCTCTAACCATCAGACCACGGCGATGTCACGTTTTGACCCCCAAACCGCGGACGAGTCAAGAATACATAAAGAATGCGTTTTTGTTGAAATTCACACACCTAACCTTCAGACATTTCGCATGTACCACACATATTCTGGAGGTCTCTTTCGTGACTCCCCCCATTGTTCTCCTCAATAAACTCTTGCTGTAGTCTGTCCTCTTTGAAAGCTGACATGGAGAATAGTGGGAGTACTGACATTCCTATTACCTGAGCGAACACCCACATCCCCAACACATACACAAACCGACAGAGACACAGGGGTCAAAGGTAAGGTGGCTAAGAAGAAAGACCTTCCGTGTGGCCAGAAACTCAAGATCCGGTGGGAAAGGCATGACAAATTCCCCTCTTCCCACTCGAGAATACCATTCTGTTCCCGTTCGGCTTGGAAACTTTTATTGCCTCTTCTTGTCGGTCAATGTCAATGGCCTGTATAACGGTTTGGGTATCTCCGGTCCTGTGTCAGATATGAATCAGTTTAATTTTGTGTAAGTGTAAGGTTAGATAGAACACAAGTGATGCATCCCTGTGTGAAGTAAGAACATGTTTGTCGAGTAAGGCAGTGTTTGGACTGTGTGTTGTGAAGAGATAATGATTAGAGAAGGCCAGCTGACGATGACCGCATGATGACATGCATTCGACACAAAAGAGCCGCCTGTGTTCCTCCATCACATCACCATCAAAGCCCGACTACCCACCTTTCACATTACTGCTGATGCCAACAGTCCACGTCTGTGCTGTTTGGACATAGATCGAAAGAGACAAATGCCAACACGTGAAGGTTTAACAGGATCGGGAGCACATTGAAAGTTGTCAGAAATAAATATTGTTTTGACATTAGTTATTAGTAAAAAAAGAATTAAATTAAATGACATGCATACTCTATACATTTCATAGTATATGCAAGTGATGATTATGTTTGATGACATTTAAATGATGTAAATCACATGCTTTATCACATATTATCACCGACAGGCTGTTAAATAAATCACTGCAATTTAGTAAATGCCAGTTAATATGAAAATCTCAAATAAAATATCTCACTGTGGTGAAAAATAAATGAATACATAACGATATAAATATTAAAATAAATATATTGGAAAATATATATTACATGAATACATTTTACTATATATGACATAAATAAATGTAGGGCTTTACAAACATGTTGATGCAACTTTCTTTTTCATCATAGTGTATCGTTATTTTATCCTATAGTATTGAGTAAATTTGTAGATGTTTTGATCTGATTAAAATTATGTTGGATTTCATCATTTCATAAATGTCTACTTAATGCCCTGATTTTTGTGCATTATGAATTCAATTAGAGTTTAGTGACATCACATGCACTCTATAAATTTCGGTGTGTTTGCGGTAACGCTTTGCAAGTAAGAAGACAAATATTTTAAATACTCTTGTTAATATATTGAATGGAATTAATGTCTACAGAGTTTTCAACATAATGTGATCCACATACCAGATTCAGAACTCCATCTCCTTTTTAAACCAAATATTTCAATTAGAATTTATTGTGATGTATTTTATAGTGATATGTATGGTATACCAGGGCAAAACACAGCTCTAAATGTACCTAATACTTATATAGCTTTAGTACTAAACATTCTATTATGTAATAAACTTGTAACATTGCTTTCATCTTACGTGTCCACGTTTATTTCCCTGGGTTTGATTTAATAATTGCGACACGCAGAATCACTGTTTTGTTATTAAAGGGTGCCTTGGGTATTTAAACGGGCCCTTCAAAAACACATAACAATATTACCTGGCTCAAATATAAATAATAATGTTTTTGAACAAAATTTAATAAACAAAATTTGTTTCTAATGTTTCTTATTAAGTTTTTGTGTCATTTGAAAATGTGTTATTGTAAGCGACCGAACACAAGAACGAGTCGAGACGATGGCTTCCAGATGTGGCCATGCCGTGTGCCAGAGCACTCTCGAAATCCCAAAGTTTATATATGGCAACTTATAAAACTGTTACATCACAGCTGCGATTCCTCCCAACTTTGTTTGCTAGGTAACTTTCCGAGGGATTTCTTGCCTCGTTGCCTTTGTCCTCGAATGACCGTAAATTAAAAGCATCTGAAAATGTTTATTCCCTAACAGAAAAACCACAGAGATCCACCGTAACAAATGTATAAACCTCTAGCGCCAGGAAATTACTTTGTGCCTGTATTTAGACACTTGTGACGTTGGTGTATTACGCTGTTGCTTCATCTTTCTCCAATTATAGGGCCAGTAAAAATGTTTTGGCCTAATATAAATTGCCATTGCTAAATATTTCCACTACAAATGAGAATGTAACAAACCCAATTGTGACCCTTCATGTCAAAACCCAGCAAAAGTAATTGTATTGGGATTTTACATCATTCTACGCAATGTACAGAACATTTTGTAAGAATATAACATTGATATGTTTAATATTGACTGAGATTGACCATGACCATTAAAACCATAGTAAGAATATAGGTGAACGTAAACGCTTATTTTTTTCAGAATTGCATTTTCAGACTTTTCACAATTTTAGATCATGAAATGCAATGATTTTTATGCCTTTATATCTTTAATGTAACTTTTTTACTGCAACCCAACATTCTGAGACAAAACATGCATATGGGTCAACTATTTCACATCTGTCAATGGTCTGACAAACACAAAGTGTCCGCCTCGACTTATGCTTTTGGTTAAGGCAATTGTGTTGACGTGTGATGCCCAAACGAAGCAACACTAGTGGATGAGTGTTTACACTGCACTGAACACCAAGGGAGATATTTGGAAGAATGTTGGAAACAGACAGTTCTGGGGCATTATTGACTACCATAGTAGGACGTGTAAATGGTAGTCATAGGAACCCTAAAAATGTTTCATCAATTCTTCAAAATATCTCAAATGTGTTGTTCCTACTCACCCTGATGCCTGCCAAGATGTTGAACATTTTTCTTCAGTAAAACAGCAAAGATGTCCAGCTAAGATGGTTGTCCTTTCACACTTTCACAAAGACAATTAGAAATGAAAAGCAAATTGTCTATTTTGAGCTTGCCATTCCTTTAAAACTGCATGATCCCTCTTATACACACCTGCATGGTGCTGCCATCTATTGGTTCATGGTCCCAATGTCATTTCATGCATCCTCATTCATTTGTCATTGGGATGGCCAAATTGAGGTCATGTATTATGTAATACACCCTTCCTCTCACCATGCATCATCTCTGGTCTTCTGTGATTTCAGTAATGTGGATGAAAGGAGACTCCATTTGTACTTGTCAGGTGGGCCAGCTGTGCACGCATCGCAGGTATGGATGACTCCTTGGGCGGGCGCCGGCCTCATCCCTCAGGGAAAGCTGGGAGACGGCGTGTCTGGAATCAGAGAAGTGGGTATTGATTTATCTGAAGAGAATCAACCTTGGCTGCTGTGATGTTTTAATATGACATCATTTAAAGCACGGTCAGCAGTTACACCACATACGGCACTTAAACCCCATATGAAAATAAACAATGGTTTTACTATAATAACTAAAGTTTACTAAGGTATTTTTAGTAATACAGTTGTAACCATAATGAAATAATAAAACTGTAATAAAATAACAGCTTTATATTTTCCTGAGATGCCCTTGGTTAACTTTCCAAAGGTCACCGTTAGGCCCACTTTATATAATCTACATTTGTCCCATATGTACATACAACATTTGTGTTAAAAGTAGTCCTGATGTAAAACTATACATATACTTTTTAATACGAGACTCATAAAAGTGTGGGGCAAAGTTTCTTCCAGTGTCCTTCAAGTTTATTACTTTAAAATAAAAAACTCTCATTTTATAAAATTCTTTCTCATCTGAGAGAGAATTCACGAGGTTCGGAGCCCATAGAGGTCGGTGATGGAAACCTATGAGCTCGTAAGATTGACAGATAGGTCAGTGATGTTGAAGCAAATTCAAGATCAAATGTAGATTATTTTTATTTGTTCATCTCGTCTTTGATCATTCCATTATTTATGCCTTTTTTGCATCCTGTGAAATATTAAATTCTTGTAATTTGTGTCTTTAATTGATACATTAATAATTAAATATGTGACAAAACAATAAAATATAGAAAAATGTAATCTGTTAAAGAAAATGAGCAAATTTTGTATTTTATTATTTTTTATTATCAAGCTTGTATACAGTGCCATCTGCTGGTTGGGTATTGTACATAACCGTAGATATACAACATATAATTAAACACACATTTATAATTACATAATTTTAAATTATATTACATAATTTTAATAATATACCATTTAAAATGTTTAAAATAAATCTTCTGAAGCAGAAATCATGAGATACAATAATAACTATACACGTTATTATACCTTGAGTTTTGACCAACTAATTGCTTACATGTTTAGAAAAAACACAAAATTAATTAAATATTAAATGTGTAACAAAATGTTACACAATATAAATTCTTATCCTATATAGAAATGTAATATACATTAAACAAAATTCTAATAATATAAAAATTTACTTTTTTTTATTATAGAATGCCAGTGCCATCTGCTGAGTTTACATGGACGTAAATAAAATAAAAAATAAATATGATAATCATAACCATTATCATTATCATTATCACAATAACAATAATAATAATTGAAGTTTGATATAAATTAATAAAAATGTCAATAATATCATTTTTTAATTATATAATACCACTGCCATCTGCTGATTTTACATGGAAGTAAACAACAACAATAACAACAATAATAATAATAATAATAATAATAATAATAATAATAATAATAATAATAATAATAATAAAACTAATAATAATAATAATAATTATTATTATTATTATTATTATTATTATTTAATATGTATTAATAAAATGTGAAATACCAGTGCCATCTGCTGGTTTTTCTGCACGGAATAATAATCACAATAATTTAATATACATCATCAACATATTAATAATATATATATTTTTTTTTAAAGTAATATAATACCAGTGCCATCTTCTGGTTTTATACGAACGTACATAATAATAATAATAATAATAATAATAATAATAATAATAATAATAATAATAATAATAATAATAATAAATTAATAATAAACTATTTTATATCAAATAAATACACAAAAGCAACACACCAGTATCTAGTATGTAATATTTTTTAATGTTAATAGCAGATGTTAATCAGTATTTGTTTTATTTTTAACTGTATATAATACCAGTGCCATCTTCTGGTTTTACACGAACGTACAAAATAATAATAATAATAACAATAATAATAATAATAATAATAATAATAATAAAATAAATAATAATAATAATAATAATAACAATAATAATAATAATATAATAAATAATAATAATAATAATAATAATAATAATAACAATAATAATAATTTAATATGTATTAATAAAATGTGAAATACCAGTGCCATCTGCTGGTTTTTCTGCACAGAATAATCACAATAATAATAATAATAATAATAATAATAATAATAATAATAACAATAATAACAATAATAACAATAATAATAAAAATAAAAATAATAATAATAACAGCAATAATAATAATAATAATAATAATAATAATAATAATAATAAAAATAATAATAATAATAATAATAATAATAATAATAATAATAAATTAATAATTAATTAATAATAAACTATTTTATATCAAATAAATACACAAAAGCAACACACCAGTATCTAGTATGTAATTTTTTTTAATGTTAATAGCAGATGTTAATCAGTATTTGTTTTATTTTTAACTGCAGCTGAGGTGAACAATTGACAGGCAACGGAAACAACACGGGGGGGGGGCTGTGTGTCAAACCCCAGTCAGTTGACTAAATAGTCAGCATCACCCATAACAGCGTGACGTCACATGTCTATTGTTGCGTCGGTCAGCTCACGAGGATATGAGACGCCGCCCGAGTTCACTTCCGGATTCCTCAAATCAAGCAGAAGCGGGACTGAATCATTACTGCCACACTCACTCACTATACTCCATGTTCACCAGCACAGCCCTGGAGTAATAATAACAACATTATTTAAAGTCAGTTTTAGAAGAAGGGAGGTGTCTCAAACTGTGCATTAAAATGCTGTGGCACACTCAATAGAGAGAGACCATCCAACCCTGTGCATCAGCCTCTGACGTCACCATGGATTGGTTAATGGGGTGAGTTGAACATTTGTTATAGAAATGAATGGCAATGAAAACTTTGCATGCTTGTGAAATGTGTGTTAAATAAACCACAAGAGCTTTGTGGGAAGTGTGATGTTGTGAGATAGTTTGATCCATGTCATGATCACTATAAGTGATGCTTTGACAGAGATGACATCTGTTGCCTTAGAGATGACAGGTCCAGAAGTTTGGCTTGGGTTTGGGTTTGCTCTTCTCAGAAGGTCCTGCTGACATCCAACTGTATACCATGACAGATGAAAGTGATACGTCCTCTTTTCATTTCAAACTAGGTCTTTTTTCCCGCAGAACATCAATGAAGATATTTTGAAGAATGTCGGAACAGTTACCCATCCCTGTTTGTTTTGTGTTCATACAGTACAAGTGAGTGGGTGCCGTTGCTTTTTTCGAAACACCGTCCGTCGTGTGCTGCTGTGAAAGCACGTTAAATATCAAGGTTTGATGTTTTTAGGGAAATGTCTTTCGGTGATCCCAAACATCCCATTTAAACAGGTGCTTAATCCCATAAAAATCCCCTTTTACTCAACAGCCTGTCATCTGTAAATGACTTTTAATACCGTAAAGATAAAAGAAGAAACTTGGTCGGAATCAGAACGCAAAGTGAAAAAGAAATATGTAATTTAAACACACAACGGTGGAAATGAAACACAGTTGTTTTGTATCTATACAGTGTACTTCAATGAGGTCAGATGTTGACACATGAGTTCACTTTTTATTAACTATTCTTAAATTTAGTCCTGGATCAGTTGTGATCTGATGGTTTGAGAGTTGGACTTGTAAGCAGAAGGTTGTGGGTTTGAATCCCAGGGTCCTCCGACAATGTCTGAAGTGTCCTTGAGCAAGACATCTTATCCCTGTTTGCTCTGCAGGGATGATTGACAACTGCATAATAATGTTAAACACTTAGTATAGAAGTGTCTGCCATATGTATAAATGTAAATGTAAAATATTCAAGACATATAGCACACACATCTGGCATATAACTGTACTTGTTCTATATAAAGAAAGCGTGAATGGAAAAAGTAAATCGTGTCGTTTTCTGCAGAACACAACAGAAGATATTTTGAAGAAAGTCCAAACATCACCAGCATCAATTCACTTCTATTGTATTGACCCAAAAGCAACGCGATGCAATTCAATGGGGGCCAGTTATCAACATTCTTCAAAATACCTTCTCTTGTGTTCTTTGCAAGAAAAAATGGTACAGGCTTAAAATAACGAGGGGGTGAATACATGATTACAGACTTAGAAAAAGAGAACATGTTTTTATAAAGGGATTGCTGTATTTGGCTACATTTTTGGTTGAGGTTTAGACCTCAGATCTATGAATAAGCACACGGAAGCTAAAGCCTTCACTAGAGCCGTTATTTTAAGAGCCGTCTCTGCTGTTTGTCAGTGAGAGGTTACGTGTGGCTTCTGGTTACAGAGAGTCAGGCTTTGTCAGGCATTCTTATGGGTCTATGCCATCATCCAGACCCCCAAACACCGACCTTACGCTCACATTCCTGACTCGTTACGTTGGGACTGCATCAGGATGAAAGGCTAAAGTGTTTTTAATATTTAATATCAAGTGGCATTGTCTTCTGGCTTCTTTAAGGCTATTGGCGTCAGACGAAGCACTTGACACACATAGGATGACATAAAGAAGTTTATTTGAGTGGAGATTTCCAGTATGTAGAAACAACAGAGATAACAGAATGACCGGAGGGAAGGAAACGGTCCCCGCTGGGTGGAGGGAAACCATTGTTTTCAGAGCATTGCTTTATGAGAACTGGATCACATTTGGAATAGCTTTGACGTTTATGATGCCAGTCAACTTTTATTTCTGGTAAATTTGGAACAGATTCAGTATCAGAAGAAACCACAGCGACGAGTTGCCATCTCAAAAAAAGGGTTTTTTGTTATCTGTTTGTGCTTCTCAAAGGTCTTGCACTGTCCCTGAGCTCAGTACACTTTGTGTTTGGCACAGCTGTGTGCTTGCTTGTTTGCTTGCAAATTCTATACATAGTGCAGAACAAACAGCGTCAGTAGATTACAAAACAAGCCCACTATTAGAATGTATTAAAGCGATTCTGTCATCACTTATTCACCATCTTTACACTTCAAACCAGTGGGATTATCTTTTTTCTACAGAACTCAAAGGAATATATTTTGAAGAATGTAACTGGCACCCCTATCAATGCACTGGTTGGTGTCCGTACAATTGAAGTGGATGGGTGATAGCGTTCTTCAAAGTATCTTCTTTTGTGTTATGTAGAAGAGACAAAGTCATGCAGGTTATGACAGCAAAAATGACATTTTCACAGCTTTTAAAGAATGAATGTAAAATAGTCTTTTTAAGCACAGCTGTGGTTTTATCAAGAGTGATGGTTTACCCGAAAATAAAAAAATCTGTCATCATTATCTCAACCACTTTTCATTGCCCACCAGTAGAATACAAAATATTTTTAAGAATGTTGATAACAGAACAGCAGTGGCACCAACATTCAAGTTACAAACATTCTTCAAGATATCTTGTTTATTTTTGCAGAAGAAAGAAAGTCATACAGGTTTGAAATGACGAGAGGGTGAGTACATGATTACAGTTTTTTGTGTGAAGTGTCACTTTAAGGTTAAAATAGGTGTTTTGGTCTTTATAAGCATCTCAATTTTTTATACCTTTAAATAATGTCAAAAGATCTTTTTGAATACAGATTTGGTTTTATTTGGTGATATTTCAGAATCAAAATTCTGTTATCAATATTTTGAAGAATGTCATTTTGGGTGAACTAACACTTCTGCTTGTATTCAGAATTCATTTAGATGTCATTTTTAGTTTGTTAATATCTTATTATATATATATATATATCCAATCTATTATATTTAATGGTGTAAATATCTCTTATATGTCTTATATATTTCCTTTACAGAAGCATCCGGTTTGATTGTAATCTTGTGCATTGACTTGGTTTGCATGTGAGTTTTTGGTCTTAACAAGGAAACATGTATTGTTGTGTTTATTATCAATTCATGTATGTAGTAAAAATGGTGATCATCTGCCAGCATGCTGTGTAATTCATGAAAGGATTGCAATACACTCAGCAATGCACAGCAAGTCAAGGTCGAATGAGTTTACATTTCCGTCTCATTGGCACTGAGTCAAACCCTAACCCAATCCACACATTCACAGTCAGCATGCTTACTTGAGCTAGAAGTTGCTGTATGGTTGCTGATGCAAAATCATGTCAGCAAAATCTCCAAGGAGCAATAAAAATTGTCTTGGACTATCAGGAATAAACAATAAACAAAAAAATTCTCAATGAGTCTATTTTGCACTTTTTGCCAAAAAAACATTGTTAAACACAACCACAACTTATTAAAGCTGAAATCATCTTAGCAAAGCTGTCCTTTAAACGAAATATACTGAGTTTTAATGACCCATATCCGTTCCCATCTATTATGAAATTGAAACGAATGAATGCTTAAGAACCGAAAGTAACTTACAGGTTCCCATGGGTGATAAAAACGTTAAGAAAAGTTTTTCGCACCTCACTGCGGTTAGGGCTTAATGCTGTGACTCGCTTTCAAAAATAACCCTTTCCCTCGAGTTTAGAAGTAACATATAAGGTTCATTTTGTTATACACAATACAAACCTCAGGTCTTTTGCATCCTGTTTTACTTACAATAAATATCAAGGGATACTGTCAGAATATAGAATATATTTGTAAATCAATTAATCTTTCAATCAAAACCAAAAAATGAATTTTGCATGAATAAAAAAAGAGAAAATGTAATTTATTTTATTAAAAAAAAGGTCAAATTCAAAGATGTTGTATTAGATCAAAATAACCCCAGGCAGTTATAATACACTTGAGTCTTTCTTGCTAGGTCTTTATTTCTTTCACAGAGAAGTTTGTATCCATACTTTGTATCCAAATTGACTTCCGTAGTGGGAAAATTTACATAAAACACAAAATTAGATATTTTAAAGATTGTAGGACGGCAAAACGTCTGGGGGCACTCTGTCTACCATTAATATTTTTCCTTCTATGGTAGTCAATGGGTCCAAGAACTGTAATGCTTTAGCTGCAAGCATTCTTCGAAATATCTTTCAGATTTTGGAGCTGTGACCTTGTGACCTTGTGGCCGAAGAGTTTCCATTTTCCTCTCATCCAGCTCTTGTTTCGTCATTCTGTAGAATTATGGCAATAATAAAAATTGATAGTATGATAGCACTTCAGCGGCTTGTTGAAGTAAAAGATTATGTTTCTCTCCTAGGGATTATGAACTCAAATGAACGGTACCAGTCAGCCATAGGAATTAGACTTTTATCATATGAGCAAACACCTGCGATGTGCTAAAAAACACCCAGAGTCAATGTGTGATCATATTAAATAATCATTCATCTTAACATTGGGCAAAAAAATCGTAATGATCATTTTTGTCATAATCAAGCAGCAGTATTGTTCAATTTCCTAATTGCAATACTAGATGGCAGCATTGCATGCTTACCAATTTGGCATCATTGTTTTCTATGACTCCCCCAAACCCATTGCAGTGTATAAATATTATAATATTAGTATTAAAATATATGAACATGAATTTAGTATAGTTATGATTACCATAGTCAAGAGTGTTTTTACAGGATTTCTGTTACTGACATAACAGTGCAGTTCAGTGTCCCTTGAAGGAATCCTCTTTCTAGGCATCTTTCAGGATGTAATTAATCTGTTTTCTGTGTGTTAAGGGTTGTGCGATGATGTTGTGAAGTACACTGACACTTGTGGAATGTAGTAAAGGAGTGAGAGGAAGACCAATGCTGCTATGTCTCCACTATTAAGACTCCCACTGATCTTAAACGAGGTTAAAAACTAGGGTTATGGGGGTAAAAAGGTTTTGGGGGTCAATGCTGCTGCAGATCATAAAAGAAGACATTTTGAGATTGTTGTTAAGCGGCACCCATTCACTTGCATTCATTATGTTCTGCCAAAGAAATAGAGTCAGACAGGTTTGAAATGACAAAAAAGTAAATAATTGATGACAGAATTTTCATTTTTGGGTGAACTATCCTTTAAAGAACTAATCAAAGTGGTCCCCTCAACACAAATTTTTTACCATCAATAATAAACTTTTTTTATATTAAAATATTTGGCATGCATTAAAGGCAGGGTCTATGATTTGAAAAACCGAGTTGGTTCGAGTCCAAAAACCATTGTGCAACCAATCAGCAGTAAGGGCCGTGTCTTTCTTGACGTGTGGAGGGACAATAGCAGAGAGTGACAGATGATGTATGTGAGTTTTATGACATCATTAACAGTGTAGTTTCACAGCACGTTTTTTAAACCGTGTTTATTGAGAAAATACATAGTGGTTTAATGATACATTTACTCATGGTTTGTCTTAAAAACACATAAATATACAAACAACCGGAAAAACGTTGATTATTTAATATTTTCTTTAATGGCTTAAACTTCCTTTTTGAAAAGCTGCACTATTGGAGAATAAAGAAAGTACTATGTATACAAAGTAATCCATTAAAATAAGGTATCATAAGCCCGGATCTGTATGCAATACCCACATAAGGCGGGCGGATTTGCCAGCTGATAAAAAGTACTGTTGTGGTTTATGTTGCCGTTTGTTTTGGAGAAAACCTAAATCAACTGAACCTTACCCCAGAGGCCTTGGGCCCAGTTTACCCTACAAACATAAACTGAGCGATTTACATAAGGTCAACTTTCTGCACCAAATACTTTATAGCGTCTGAGGATTCAGTGACTTTTTCTTCCTTGAACCGGATTCGGCTGAGTTCATCACAGTTATATTATCCCTCCAAAATCTTAGGTTAATTAGGTTAGCATGCTGGGAAAAACATATATTTCATGTTTAATACACAATCTGATGTAGTGTAATGATTGTGAGACAGAGGGACGTTTGCTCTATTCCAGGTCTGTGTTGATTGATTCCATTATGCATGTGAGCCTTTAGGGAAGACTTCCAACCGGGAGGTCTGACATTTTTCGGCAAACACATGCGTCACTCCAGCCACATGGCCCGTGTTAAGTCTTCGGAAAATAATTTGAAGCAGCAGATCGAAACAGACAACAAAAGCTGAACACTTTTGAAAGCACAGTTTTGTATATGAAAGTATATTCAAGTAATTTATTTAAAGCATATTGGTTACACTTGTTTACCTAAGTAACGTATCAAAATAGACAACTCATTTTTAAGGTCATCACAGGTTCTTTTTGTCAGCAACAATTTGTTTTCATAAGTGATTGTGCGCTTTAAAGTGAATATTGTGTCAGTTTTCCTCACCAGCTTGTCATTTTAAACCACAGGCCAGAGAAGAAAGATATTTTGAAGAATGCTGATAACCAAAAATGATTGTTCCCCATTCACACAAACCCAATGCAAGTGAATGTGTGCCAGTTTACAACTTTCTTTAAAATCTTTTTTTTGTGCTCCGCAAAAGAAATAAAGTAATTCTTAAATAAGTACCATGTAAAATTGTAAAACATATACATTAAAGCATATTTTAACATTTAAAATACATATAAAATATATCAACTTTTTAAAAGGGAGTCGTTGTGCAACAAAACTTTTATTTCAAAAATGAATGATATAAAATAAATGACATGATCTTTTAGATATCAAAATATTTTTTTGCTTTTGATCACGTGTGACGCTTTTTATCTTCGTCTGAAATGCTTTATGAAATGTTTTTCTTTATTCTCCCTGGAGCATTGATCTTGTACTTCCATCTTGTTCTAGAACATGACATTTACCTCGTACCCAAATGAAAGATGGATGTGGGAGACTCACTCTTGAGTTTTGTAACTCTTTGGCAGACAATGATGCCAAATCTGTCTCTGATATTATATTGAACATCAGCGCTGCCAAAAACATTGTGATGTTGCCCTGGTTCCTAGACTTGAATTAAACAATCATGGATTTCAGAACATTTTGTCTGACTTCAAGTCGTAATTTATATCTTAAAGCATACCACTGCACTGCAAGGTTTGGCACGAGATCCAATCGCTTGGATGAAAATACACACAATGAAGTTTGGAATTAACTGGAAGAATGTTCCCTATGTGATCTTTGATATGAAAGTTGCTTTGTCTGCCGCACCTTAAGCTATCTCTTTAAATGCTCTGCTTTCAGCATCCTGCTATATCTCTTCCTTTTACAGTAAGACAACAAGAGACTTATTAATATTTACAGTCCTAACCAGACACATTGCTCTTATGAAACAGCCTGGTTGTGTTGTAAGGAGGTGTGTGTATTACTTTGTCTGCTGCAGTATACATATGTATGACTGCTTTTTCCCTATACACTCGCTGAGGTTTGTGTAACTGGGACTGCAGTCTAAGGAATCGATATCTCAGGACACTGTGGCTGTAATTATAATGAATTATATAATGAAATTGCCAGCCACCTAAGCTCTCTTCTACAGAAGAATAACCTACAGAGAGAACATCATTCATCACGTTCTGTCTTAGCAGCTCTTAGTCCAGGTCTTGTTATGAAACGTGACCTCAAAGAATGTTGGAGATCTCTGTGCATCTTTCATTTTCAAATTTTTTACCAGGATTTAAACTGATTTCGACGAACAGCTTAGTTGTTTAATTTTTTTGTGCCATAAACTCAGCCATAATTCATACTTCAAACCAGCTAAACAAGACAAGTGACACCTATTCAAGGTCTGCATTAACATCCTCAAGGTTTTAATTGCAGTTTATATTTTGTATATATGCAAGTAAAAAAAATAAGTAAATCTAATGAACTCAAATATAACTATTAGAATTCACCTAAAATATTTGTTTATATTAGAAATACATGAGATATTTCTGAATTGTTAATATATTTTGAATGTATTTAATATTGTAGGTAAATATTACTGTCTATTTTTTTTTGCTAAGCCACACAAAATATTTTTGTGCAATTTGAGACTGGACAAAATGGGAAAACTTTTGACACATACAGTTCTTACATATTCTAAACCACCTCTCAATTAACATTTTGTCCACTGTTTAAATCTTGTGTATATGTATGTTAAAAATAAGTAAATATGATAAACTCAATTATTTCTATTAAAATTCACCAAAATGCTTTATTTCATTACATATACTTCAAAAATATATTAGATTTCTTGATAAATTTTTTAATTTTCTAATTTTCTATTGAACAAATCTATTTAATGTTTGTAAAAGATTTTATTATGTTTATGTAACAGAGTTTTTATTTACTTTATGCAAAAGTAAATTTATTTCTAACTTCCATGAGATGTTGTGTTGGCTCAAATTAAAAAAAAATGTAAATAAAATGTTTTTACTTGCTTACTCAATACAATTTGATTTAAAGACATTTTTCAACAGATACCTAAAAAAAGTTTCTTTATTGTGACAGCAAGGTTGTCATAGTTCACCCCAAAATTAAAATTGTGTCAATATTAACTTTCCCTCTTTAAATTTCAAACAGTTTTGACTTCCGCAAACACAAATGAAGATAACTTGAAGAATATTGTCATCTCGCACCCATTGCATTTAAACGTCACCACTTTTCAGTTACCAACATTTTTCAAAATATCTTATGTGTTCTCCATTAGAATAAAAATCATACCGGTACGAAATCAAAAGAAGTTGAATACATCCTGACCAAATTTTCCTTTATGGCCGAGCTAACGTTCATTACAGGAGAGTCCTTAACATCTGAGATGGGGTTGTTTCTTTTCTCTCGTGCCAATACGCAACAGGACTATGCCAGCTGCCATCTGCACCTTAAAAGTATAAAACACATTTAAAGTTACGACAATCGATTCATCAGATCCTTCCCAATGTAAATGAAACTGGCTTCATTGTGCTCTTTATCTAAACCTCTTAAAGTAAGGTAAAGTCGTTCTTGTGACATGGGAAATGTATGCCATCCCAGACTGTGGCATGTACAGCATTCTCATGCTTCTATTTTTATCCGGCCACTTTTGGTTAAGTGGAACCAGACAGGCTTGCTGTACTGGGTGGGTTCTCACGGTTAAGAGCATCTTTGAGCCCTTTTTCTAGATATCCCAGATTTGAATCATCACAGGAACTGAGAATGATCTTGCCAACTAGATGGGCATCATATATCTTATTGCATAGAAGTCCAGCATTGAGTTTGATCTCCAAACAAACCCACTCCACACTTTGTGTTAGCAAGGATCACACAAAAGAGCCAGACGGATCCCAGAGGAGTGTAGTCCATGTCTCTGTCATCCCCCTGTCTGGGCTTTTAAGGCAGTCCCATTGAGGCAGACGGGCATTAGAGGCGGTCTCGTGCGCACACGTCCTCTCCTCTTTGTGTTGGGGCAGTTTCGTGGGAAAAACACGTCGTGGTTTCAAACAGATCTGGATTTCCTCGTCAAGCTTTTCACATCCAAGATGAGGTTCAAACGGAACGGGTCTTACACGTTAAACAGGTAAGGAGCTTCTTCACGGATGTCGGGAGGAACACGTTGCATTGGAATGAATGGATGCAGACTTCCTCTGAGTGTTACTTTAAGTGTTACTTTGTGTCACTTTAAGGCGCGGATTGCAACATTGTAGCGCCGCATCGCGCACTTCCATTGTGTGTGCGTTGCGTTGGAGCCACGTGTGACGTCACACAGGAGCCACACGAGTTGTTGGTTCGTGGTTTGCGGGTCCTTGGGGATGGGTGGCAATTTTGGGGAGCTTGTCACCACTTTTGTGGCGTGGAATTTAAGTGGACAACCATTTCGAGCTTTTGATTTCTTGTTTGGTTGTTTGCCACATTGGTGTCGAGAACAGATTTGGGAGGAAACAGCACCCCACTATGGTTCTGCTGGGAGGCATGACGTCATCCAGGCTGTGAGCTCATCAGTGTGCCTGCTGCTTTGTTCATGCATTGAGAAATTGGAGACAAAGATTGGTGGTTTTAGATTAAAAGTGATGTCATTTGTTCCTGAGGATGGGTGATTCGTAATCTGCTGTTCATATTGGCACGCAAGCAGACACGGGCGATGATCTGGGCCTTTTCAGGCTGATTTACAGAACCAGAGGGATGATTTGTGATGTTCCTTTATAGGGTTGTGTCATCGCTTTTGAAAATATTATAAATTTTTATTATTTTTTATTTTTTATCAGGCGCAGATTTGTTTTACATCACATCCCTTCCAGTTAAGAGGTGATTCACCCCACAGTGGAAAGTGTGACATCATCAACCCCCTCTTGTCAATTCTGATCTAACGGACTTTCTTTGTCCTCCAGAACGCTGAAAAGATATTTTCGCAGGACAGTTTGTGATCCAACAGCCGCGGCACCCATTCACTTCTATTGTGCGGACACAAAATCAATGGAAGTGAAGTGGCAGCGGTTACCAACATTTTTTCAACTTTCTTCTTTTGTGTTCTGCACAAGTCACACAGGTTGGAAATGACAAGAGGGTAACATCATTTCCATTGTTGGGTGAACTATTACTTAAAGTAATAGTTTTACTATTACTTAAAGTAATTACTTAAAGTAATAGTACACCCTAAAAAAAACGATGTCATCATTTCTTCAAGCTCCTCTGGTTAGAACATTTGTGTGGCGCTCTTTCTCTGTGGAATGCAAAGTAAGGTTTTCTGTCCATACAATTGATGTCAATGGGGACTAGCATTGTTTGGTTACCAGCATTCTTCGATATATCATCATTTTGTTTTGCTGAAGAAGTCAAGTCATTCGGTTTGTAATGACGAGAGGTAGAGTTAATAAAACCACAATTTTCAGTTTTGGGTGAACTATCACTTTACCATAGTCCTGGCTCTAGATGCTTTAAAATCCCAAGTTATTTAAAAAACCTAAATCTATCATCATTTATTCAACATCACCTGGTCAAAACCTGTATATGGCCCTCTTTCTCTGTGGAACACAAAGAAAATCTTTCGAGAGGATTTGTTTCCGTACTATGGAAGTTTATAGGGGCCAGCATTGTTTGGTTACCAACATTCTTCAAAATATCTTCTTTTTTGTTTGGAAGAAGTAAGAAGGCTATATAAATTTGGAATGCAGTGATGTTATGCTTTTCAATTTGAAAAAGGATTTTCGTGGTATGATTTAATGTTTCATTACCAAATACCTGTGTTTAAAAAGTTCATTTTTTCAGGGGCTTTGCCACCATAGCTTCTTTATTTATTTCCCAAACAAAGTGCGCTTATCTTCATGAACCAATCCACTTCTCGGCTGCGTTTCTGTTGACGCTATGCGTAGGTTGAGCAGGGAGAAAATCCCTAAGGGCATCATTTGCTCAGCCTGTACGGGCCCCTTAAAAACTCCTGGCTCACAATATTCCTGCAGTGGTCCGTCATCAGTTTGCAGCGCTTCTATTTGCCAACCCAGCGTTCCCGCCTTAGAGTCCGAGCCAACGGAAAAGTAAAACAGAGAGGAGAGAGAGACAGAATGGAAGAGCGAGTGAGGGAGAGAGAGAGAAAGAAAAAGAAGATGGGAGGGGGACTCTGGGTATCAGCAGACAGGAACACACAAGTGCTGAGCAACCATACGCACTGTGCCCGCCCGCTGCAGACGATCGTGGTTGTTTGCTGACTGAAGTGTTAATCTGTCTGCACCGTGCCAAGGGAAATCGCCATCTAACAAAAGCTTGACTGTGTGTCGTCCAGCAACCGAACTCAGCGGAAACTAAAGAGGAGGCGAGAAAGTCTTAGTGGAATCTCGCCGCAGAGTCTTGCCAAGAGTTCACGCTCTGATGGATGCCTCTCACCTGTAGTACATCTCTTAAATCAAGAAGCAAGCCCCGCAGAGGAAGGGACGGTGTTATTTGTTGACTTCACAGGCTGCATGGGGGTTCTGGTGTGTTGTGACTGTTTCTTCTACAGGTACTAAGATTGAGATGTTCCATCCTTGTGTTACGCATATTTAGCATCTGTCTGCATTCCTTAAACCGTGACTGTTCTTAAAGCTCTGCCAGGTTACTGGACGTTGTGAGATCAGACACGTAAGGACACTCTGGATGTAAAGTAGTTAGCTAAAGTTCAAGATCAATACTGTGAGGGCTGCAGACCGTACATTGGGACAAATTGTTCCTCGGTGCTTACGGCAGACTTTGCCCTTTTAAATGTTGAACTCGACCTCTGCAGATGTTTGAAAGTTTGTGTATGCTTTGCTTGCGAAAGCGTCAAGAGATATGTTTCCACGTTTGCCTTACATGTGCTTCAAGTGACCAGGCCAGAGTTTTCGGGGAACATCGTTCCAGCTTTAGTTGTCCAGCTATTGGGAAACATGCTCAGAACTTTGGAAAACACGCTTTCAATGTTTAAGGATAGTTTAGTCAATATTGTGTTTATCGATATAAATAATTTCTTAGTGGAATCTTTTAAGAATTCAAAATTATGACAATGGCAATTTTAAAAACTTTTTGTTTGCAAAGTTCGCTTTAGGCTAATCTTTGCTCTGTTTTGTAAGTCTTTTTTTATTTGGCATTGTCGCAACGCGCAAATTTGAGAAAATATAGCTACTGAATCCCAAATATACTTTAAAGCAAAGTATCTAGTTCGCAGATTAAAATTTGTTTTTTTCTTAAATTTGTTTTAGATCACTAGACAAAATGCTTTGTATTAAAGCGGCACGATAAATTATATAACTAAACACAATAAATTGGTTAACTATGATTGTAAAGCTTCTTTCTAACAATTAAAATGGTAAAAAGCGCTACATAAATAAAGTTGTATTGAGTAATCCTTGTGTCATTGTTGTCACAATTGATGGGTCGATGTACCAAATATTTTTGCAGAAAATACGCAAGATTTAATTCACTGCATATACGTAAATAAAGAGATAAATATAGATGTGCATAATGTATGGGTGCCTTGAACCATCAAACTCTGGCAATGTATTTGGTCTTCTGAGGTTGATGTTTGTTGTCTTAAGATTTCCTAACGGATACTTACCATGCCGTCTTCCACCAACATATATTCAGATAATGGCCTAGATTTAATAAGAACATGTTGACTTGTGATACCTGCGCAGATAAGTCATCAGTGTCTGCATGGAAACTATGACCCTGACAGAACTTGGTTGAATGGAAATCGCGTCCATGCAAAGTTCAGGCTGTCTCAAATTTAGTCCTGCCAAACTTGTTTGAGGCAACTCCCAAAATCCAGAATCACATCCTGTTTGGAATCCTGTAAACAGAAAGATTGCTGTTGTTTGGAATCGTTTCTTAAATGTGTCCAAGCGTTGGCGTAAGGTTTATAATTTGATCCGTTTGTAAAAAACTGTAAATAATGATTACAAATATTCCAGCGCTGTCTGGTGTCAGAGTGTGCCGATATCTGGTTAGGCATCTGACTGGGCGTCTATTTAATCTGATGTTCTTTAATTGGTCTGTGGCGGCCTGCGGTTCCTTACTGTCTACATTCTTCTTTTAGTTTTGGATTTTTTGTGACCATCATGTATTGGGTTAAAACAGTCAGTCTTTAAAAAGCTTAAGTGCAAGTTCATGATCTTTGATCTTTGCGGTTGAATAAAAAGAAGTAAAGGCTTATTAGTGCTAAGAAAGTAATGAGAGGTGAAGGTTGATATCCAAATATCTGCATCTGTGAATCCATACCACTAAACAAGATGCAAGACTTTATAAATTGCTCAACATGACCAAGTCTTATTCCTTTTTATCCAGTCATCCAATGTTTTGATGTCATCGTGACACACAACCAAATGTAGGCGTATCGTCCGTAGCCCCTCTCAAACCCCTTCTCCCCATTTGTCACACCCCCCTGGTCTATTGAGTGTAAATTACATAACGCCCTCCTCCCACTGCGATAGATCGAGCTGCGGTGATGCCCCTCTCGCTCTCTGGCTCAGCATCCCCAGCTGCAGCGTGAGCACCTGATAGTGCTGGCTCAGCGTACAAGCCCAAGGTCACTTCATTCATTCAGCTCTCAGCTGGACTCTGGACATCCAGACGTTTGACTGTTAATCTCAGAATATACGATCACTCGAGGGGACTACCCCCAGTATTCAAGTACTTGTTATTTTCTAGTTGTTATCTTTTGCTGAGACAATTGGGGAAGGCTATCACACTCGGTTTGATAATGTCATAACAGGAGTGATACAGCATTGTTAACATTGCTATATATAGTCGTTAGGTGCTGGAGGAGAATTGCAAGGAGCAATGCAGTGTTGCTTATCACATCAGCTTCCTGTTACGTAACAGTCAACGATTGCATTTGCTATCTGTTTGCAGATGCCCGCGGAGGCTGACTCGGGCCAGTATATTGTTTCCAGTGGGGCTTAGTTAGTTGAATTTGATTGATTGATGAGCTTTTAGGGCTTTGAAATGTTGACATGCATACGTTTCCAAAGTGATCTGATGCTTTCTCGAAATTAAACTTAAAATGCACTCCAACCATCAAGAAGTGTATTGATTACTGTTGAAGTAGCTCAAACTTGTGAAAAACTAATTGACAAATTGTAGAAAAGGCTCAGTTCACCGCTGATCCCTATTTTTGGAAGCACTATGGAGGCTGACACAGGACAAAGATGTGGTCACATTTTCGCCTTCTTTGCATAAAGAGATGACATTTAGGAAACGCAGTCTGTGGATAAGTTGGTCCGTTTAGAACTACCGTTGAAACACAGAAGTCCTGACCCATGACATCTGTAGATAATAATAAGATATTAGAAACTTAACAGTTCATTATGTAAGGTCTTTATACACCTCTTAAGACACAGTTTTGCTTATTATATTGCATTTCTGTTAATAGATTTAAATAAAATAATCGTCAATTAAAAATAATGTAAAGGGTTTCGTTTTATCGTTACTTTATATCTTAAAATGTTGTCGACATGGCAAAGCTCAAAAAGCTAAAAGTATTCAAAACTGCTCTTTTTCTGAATTAACGCCTTCTTGAAGAATACAATACATTTATTGCTTTTCGTAGGCTGTGGTCTGCGGAGGTCGCATTTGTTGTATATCAGGTGTTACATAAGAAAAGCTGTAAACAGTTACATTTCAAGGTAAGAGAGAAACCACAGTCGTCCTACCTTTCGGAATTTACATTATTTAAAAAAATTCCATTAATAAACGTAATGATGTATCCGACAAATGGGTTCTCTAGATGACTTTTAATCAATATCTTAACTTTATTAGTTATTTTAAATTTGGCGTTTTCTTGGCTCCTGTTGCATTATGGTATAGAATTCCATTTAATGCAAGCTTACAAATCTCAACGAAAGCTTTAGACAAAAATGTATTTCTTGCATACTGGACATACAATTCGTGAATAGTTGTTTCGATGCAGGTGATTACATGGCATTACAGTGAACGTCTCATTGGTTTTATAAATCAAAACATGCATATGACAACTTGTCATGTAAAAACATGTCCTTCATCATTAAAGAATTTACAGTGTGATTTTATCTAACCGTGTCAAATGCTCATGTACTTTTTTGTGTTTATCAAACAAACATGAATTTATATTATAAAGGGAATTAAGAGCCAGACAAAACAACCCCTGCTCCCAGACTTCAACACGTCCCAAGGTGTAACCCTCACGATAATGATAGAGACTTATGATATTTTGCTTTGGGTTCAAACGTACAGCTGATCTCCAAGCGAGTCATTTGAAAATGTATTTGACTTTTATATTTGTATGACTTTTGTATTTGACTCATTTTATTAAGTCTGTTTATGTATAAGTTTATTTTAAATTTTAAAACCAGACTGAGAGCTGTACATTAAACAGTATGTTTTTTTGTTCTTTTGAATGATTTTCTTTACCTTCTTTCCAAAAAACTAAAAAAATTATAGTTTATTATTGCCCCAATAGAAGAGAAGCTCTAAAGCACAACTTTCTGTTGTTGTGAATTCAGAGATCTCCCGAGACGATATGCTCTCTATGGAGATCTGATTGGATGCTTTTCTTCGAAATACCCTCCCTGTACGACGACCAAAGCTCCTTACAGGATAACATATTCCATGAGCTTTACACCTGAGCAGGGCTCATGTTTACATTTCCTCAACCTATAGAAACGTGCCGTCGACCCTGTCACATTACAACTAACCTGTTTTTCACAAGACCCATCCGTTCCTGTTTTATCAAATCTGTTATGCTGCTTAGTCATGTCTATGAAGCTGGGCTGGGACATGTCTGTGTATACTCCAGGGGTAAAGTGATTGGGGAAAAGCTCTTAGGAAAATTAGGGCAAGATTGAGGAAAAGTAGGAAATGAGCATTCGAAGGCATTTAGGGGTGTGTTGCTGAAAGCGTTTTCATTTGGAAAGCTTTACATGCCAAAAAATCATTTGGGAATAAGGATGCTTGAGTACAGAACCATGAGTACACATAAACAAGACCCATCAAAATTGAAAACAAAAGAAGATATTCGGAAAAATGTTGGTAGCCAAACAGCTGTGGCACGCATGCACTTATGCTGTGTTAAATAAATATCTTACTTTGTGTTTGGCATCAGAAAGTCATATCAAGAGATTGAATAAAAGATCACAGAATTCTCTTCTATTAAGTAATGATGATTTTTAGGGGGAACAAGGTCATTCTGTAGGCAATCTTTAAATGATTGACATTCTTATTTTTTCTCCAGGAGGTGGCAGCATTCTTTAAAATGAATTGTTGTCTTGTTCACCTTTTCTTCGTCACACCACCTTTGGGTGGAGCCGGTGTTTAAAATACACCTTTCAGACAAGTTGATTTTGCATCTTTGTCTTACTGTGTTCTGGGACTTAATAATGTTTTCTTGAAGCCGTGGCAGGCGGCACGTGTTGGCGTCCGTGCATCACTACTTTGCATAACGCCATCCACACTGATGATGCATCTCATGCCTTTATCCCCAAACAAAGACCTTGACTTGCTTTTTAAACTGCATGGATGAAAGCTTACAACTTCTTTCACAAAAAAAAAATCTTATCCTTTCCACATGTTAATTTTCTAGAGTAAATTGATGTTGCTTGTATAACTGTGCCATGCGTAAGATTATAATCAAACTTGAGAACCTTAAAGTTTTAACGATTTTCTGCCAAACACAAAAATAGACATTTTGAAGAATGTTGGGTACAGGAAACCATTGGACCCCATTGACAATAGGTGTAGTTCAGTTAACAACATTTCTTTAAAATATCTTCTGCAAAAGGAAGACACACAGATTTGAATTATCAAGAGTGTAGGCAAATAATCACAGGATTTTTTATTTTGGGTAAACCCTTTAGTTTAAGAAACATAAGATAAAGTAGTTTAATACTATATGGACGCAAAATAAATCAAGGACAAGCATGATGTGACAGATGGGTTTGTCTCCCTAACAGATGGAGTCTCCAAGGGATGTTTGTAGATTTGTTTAGCCCGTATCCAGAAGTAAACCTGAATCATCTAACCTCAGGAATGCGGCGTGTGTGGTGAAGCCTCCAGAACATGCTTCAACACGCATGCTTCTGCAATGTCTGCTTTCTCTGGTTGGTTGTTTCTTTCGATTGCTCTCTTGTTTGCTCGGCTTTGCTTTGGCTGCACTTCTGGCCATCAAACTCTACCTAAAAGTGCAATAGATCTTTTTAGAAGTACTCAATTTCAAAATCACATTCTTGATTCTTGCACGATTGCACATGTGTATTACAGCCTACAAAAAAATGAAATTTTGCGATAACAAAAGCAAAACAGAGCCAGTTTCATGAATGTTCATCAGCAAATTTTCTTCCATCCCTCTCTCCCCCGCCGCGTGTTTTCATAGCCAGCAGCAGAGCGTGTTGGTGCATGCGCTCGCTCCCCTACAGGAATGCAGAATAGGATGCAGGACCACGTTGCTTGTGGCCATCAAGATCTCTTTGAAGAAGAATAGATCCATGCTTGTCTTGCAACTTTGCTTAGATGTAACCAAATAAAAAAAGATTGATGCCTGAAAAGTATATTGCAGAAAAAGGAAATCATCTTTATTCCGAGCTACTTGTTAAAGTAATGATTTAAAACATTGAAAGTGGAAGTGTCCTCAAAGCAATTAACTCCTTTCTCAGATTGCAGAAGCATTGTGTGTTGTCAGTCTTGTTCATCTCAGGACGCCCCGGGTGTTTTGGCGGGCTGGATCACTGGGTTTGCGGCATGCTTTAGCTCCCGGCCTGATGTGCAGCATCTGAGAGGATTTTATCTGTTGGCTTTGTTCGAGAGGAATGTTCGTTGACTTTCTCACCTAACGGGTCGAGCGAGCAAGCCTCGTGAACAGCCATGCGGTTCAACATGCAATAAAGTAGAAATGTCTATAGCATTGTCTTTTTATTTGAGTTTAAAACGATTTATTTTGTTTATTGTGTTTTTTTAAGGCATTGACTCATTGGAGGAGACAAAAACTAAATGTTAATAACTCTATTTATGTAGTGTATTTATGTAGTGAAGATTTTTAATATTTTTGTGTTCCATCCAAGAGTTATATACAGAGTCAGGTTTTCCAACAAATCATTCTTCTGTTTTACAAACGAGAATATTTTTTGAGAAATGTACCAGTTGTTTATGTTCTTACAATGGATCTCAGTAGGGTTCAGTGTTTGGTTATCAACATTCTTCAAAATATCTCCTTTTGTGTTCAACAGTAGAAAGAGCGTTCAACATGTTTTTTACCAACTCTTTCCTCTGTGGAGCTCAAAAGAAGATATGTTGAGAAATGTACCAGTGGTTTTGTGTGCGTACAATGTAAGTCAATGGGGTCCAGTGTTGTTCATTTACCAACATTCTTCAAAATATCATCTTTTGTTTTTTACCAGAAGAAAGAGTCATTTACTTATTTATAACGTCTCTTCCTTCTGTGGAACATAATAGAATATTTTTTGAGAAATATACGTGTTCATACAATGGAAGTCAATAAGGTCCAGTATTTGGTTACCGATATCTTTCAAAATATATTTTTTGTGTTCCACAAAAGAACCAGACACAGGTTTTTAACGACTCCTCCTTCAGTTGAACACAAAAAAAGATATTTGGATAGAAAATGTCCCAGTGGTTTTGTTCGTATAATTGAAATCAATAACTACCGTTGTTATCGGCTAACCAACAATCTTCAAAATATCTCCGTTTGAGTTGCACAGATGAAGTAACTATATTCAGGTTTTTTAATGACGTGGCATAAAATAAAATATTTTGAGAACCGTCCAGGTGTTTTGTTTTCATACTATGAAAGTCAAAAAGAGACCAGTGTTGTTCAGTTACCATCATTCTTCAAAATATCCTCCTTTGTGTTTTGCAGAGGTTTGAAATGAACTGAGCATGAGTATGATCAAATCAATTCTATTTTCGTGAACTCTTCCAGTTGAAATGTAACCTTTGAGAGTGTAAGTGAATGTTAAAGATTGAAGGTGAAAACCCCAAACAGGAAACACATGCTGTAAATCTTACATGACTTAATTGTGTTATCAGACGCGGCAGATGCAGCTGGCATGTTGTTTCAGTTGTCTGGTGAATCAGGTGGTGAGTAAACACATGACATGAAGTGTGTGGGATCAGACTGCGGTTACCGTTAGGCCTCGGCCGTCACACCACGCAAGTTCAATCCTTCATCTCCAAAGCATTCTGACGTCATATTTAAAGATTCTTTAAAGGAACTTACTTTCTGGATCATCGGAATACATCAGATCATAGTTATTGCAAAAAAGCAAGTTATTGGAAAGTGTTTTTCGAGACTTTCCAGGGAGGGGTAAATAAAATTGTGGAGGAGTAGCCAAAAACTCACTGCGCCTCATGTGTTCTGTATCAGGAGACGAAGGACAGGTACTTGTGTTATGAAATATTTGTTCCTTTTTTTATTTATTTAATGTTCCTCTTTTGGTTTATTCCTTGTTCTTTTGTTTGACTCCCGCAGTCAAACTTAAAACACGTTCTCTCCGCACCTCGGTCAGGAATTTGTGTGTAGTTTGGCTTCAGGCAAAGTTTAGTGTCGGGCAGATTTTGTATGTTTTTTTTTTCTTGAACTTCAAAATATTTTTAAACCGGCTGGAATTTTAACAAATATAAGTAAAAAAAAAATACAAATAAATTGTATTATGTGTATACTGTTTATTTTCACATATTTTTATTTTCTGCATCACTTTGTAAACTTTAAATAATGAACTCTGCATTCAGACTAATAACAATTCCACTTTAAATTCCTCTTAATAATAATAATTATGTTTTACCGTATCACCCAATATAATGCGCACGCAAAGACCCTGACCACAACACGCGCCGCCCTCCTGCGCTCGTGATTGGCTGTCTCGTGGCGTTGTCCCGCCCCTGCGCCGTTCTGATAGGCTGTCCTCTTCTGGGACGGGAACTTTAGATGAAGAAGTTTTTGGTCGCGCAGTTCTCCGCGTTTAAACCTCAGCGGGCGAGAGAAGAAGGGACTCTCAGTCCATTATCTTTTGTTTTAAGCACTTCGGATATGCACTCGCAGAAACCCCCCAGAAACGGATTAAGTTGCAAGATGGTTCTTCAAGCTGTTGGCAAGGTTTTACGGTAACTCGACTGGCTTTATATCTGATATAATAATGCTTGTGTGGAGTCGGTCGATCTGCGCATGCGCGGACAGGTTATTTTTATTCACCAATAAATGCATTTAAAATATTCAATTTAGGACATTTTTTTGCATTCTTAACGCGTTTCAGGTTAAATTATATTACAAATAAATATTTCTTTTATTTTTGGACTTTTGTGTGTTAACACCATATATTCAAACTGTGATTTTTAATGTACACCACTTTGTTTATTATTTCAACAGAAAACAGTGTATTGTAATAATGTATTGTTATCAAAATACAGGGAAAATAGGAAAGAAAATGTATTGTAAATAAACTAAGAAAATACAAGAAAACAAATAATTGCATTAAATAATAATACAATTCTAGAGAAAAATGAAATAACTGAAAATGCATTGTAAATAAAATACGAAAAATACAAGAAAAACTAAAAAAACTGAAAATACACTTTAAATAAAATAATAATACAATTCTAGAAAGAATAAAAATAACTAAAAATGTATTGTAAATTAAATAATAATAAAATACAAAAAACAAAAAATCTATTGTATATAAAATAAGAAAATACAATAAAAACAAATAATTGCATTAAATACTAATACAATTGTAGAAAAAATGAAATAACTGAAAATATATTGTAAATAAAATACGAAAAATACAAGAAAACAAAAAAACTGAAAATGCATTTTAAATAAAATAATAAAATACAAAAAACAGAAATTGTATTGTAAATAAAATAATAAAAAAATGTATGAGACATGCAAATGTGACCCTGCCTTTAAAAAACAGCTTAAGTATTTTTTTCTTATCACTTAACATTCTTACTTACATATTTAATACTGTCTGAATTTGACTATCAAGGATTGAAATCAAATCCAACTTTAAGTTTCATTTTCTCAGAATAAGATTTTCCAACTTTAACCTGAATTTCACAGAAAGGGTCACAAATATTATGCAAGTTGTACATATTAAGACCTAGTATGTTTGGGTTTACTATTTTTTTATCAAAGTAATGGCAAAAAATAATAATGAAATAACAAAATTATGTTACCGTAGCCTAATTTTGCTTATGTATTCGTTAGTTACCCATTATCAAAAGAGGATTTAGAATAAAAGTTACATTTAGTGGCAAAAGTGTTCTCGCACTTGTTCAAGAACCCACACGGGATGCAAAATTCTGGACCAATCAGACGTCAGTAAACAGGATTTGTTATTACTCGTGATGCACGCAAATACATTCGTATTGTTTGAAATATTTGCATTTAATGTACATTTACAAACAAGCCTCTTGAGTCATCGCTCATTTACATTATTTGTAACTAAAGATATGCAGCTGATATCTGATATAATTATAAATTAGCTCAACCTTATACATGATATGATTGTATTGTAAATAAAGGATGCACTGAAGAGGAAATGAAGTTGCTTGTAAATTCGACATCTATATGTCAAGAGGCCTCTTATTTAATCCAAGTGGTTTGAAATACAAAGCTTTTTATATCAGAGTTTTATTCTGCATCTGCTAACTCACTTTGATGTTCTTCATTTAGCTGTTTTCAGAAACCACATGCTCCGAATTAGAATTAAGGGGCGTGAAGTTGTGAAATTCAGTCGAAACTGGGGTGTATGTGTGGGGGTCATTTAGAAATCCCCCCTCTGTTGTGATGCATATGTACTTTTGTTGTACTGTCCCCATGGCACTGTTACTGTGTTTAACACAATACCGTCATCTCTCAATGGGTCTTCACACTCTCGGCATGCTTTTGAGAATCCTAGGCAATCCTAACCTAAGACATTCGCAGCCAAGTCAGCTTCATGTTGATGTAAACATTTTATATATACATTACGTATTTGAGTTAAAGATATTGCTTTATGATTGCAGTCCGTAGTCTGTACAATTTCAATTTTGGCTTCCAACAATTATAAAAACAGACGTATCAAATTAAAAATAAAATTGATCCGCATTCGGTTTTGCATTTTTTATAATTATTTATATATCAATGGTTTGAAGCGTTGATTTCATAACCTATTTTTTTATTTACAACTATTTGCTAAGTATTTCTTTGTACAATTATTAAAAATGTCTTTATTTACTATTAACGGTTTAAGGTCAATGTGTAATCATATTAACTTAGTTATGATCTCAATATTGGACAAAATTATTGCTATTTTTCTCAGTCCATCAACCCTATATAATAATATACATTGTGTTATTTTTTTTCTTTACTAGAATAACCACTGCCTATTTTTATATAAAGCTTTATTATGGCTTTTTCCCTAAAGGATGGTAACACTTGATGTAAACTATAAGAAAATGCTCATATTTGAGTTATTTCATATATTCCTAAAAGTAGTTAGAAATACAAGCAAACACTTTTAAAGATAATCCCATTATTATGGCAGGAAAAATCAATTCCAGGGTAATCTTTTTAAGGTACTGTTTGACTGAAATGTAACATTTTTCCTTAATTTGTAACCCAGATTTTGGAAATTAATTTTGTGCTTCACATTTTGGTTTTGGTATTCACATGGGGGCTTTGATTTGTCAAGCCTTGTTCTTGGAGTTTTGTTTGGATCTGAATGATTTAGGGCTGTATTTGATCTCTTGGCTACAGATGCTGGAATCTGGAAAAGGGAATGTGTGAAGTGTTGCACAATGTCAAACCTCACGTTCAGTTCATATCTAAGATTCTTGACTTAACTGAGCGTTTAATCTTGTTTTCCACAAGAATACTGATAAATACCTGTCCTTTAAAGACTTAAAAGGATATTTTACCCAAAAATAGCATTTACCCCAACCTCAATTCATACCTGTATGACTTTCTTTCTTCTGTGGAACACTAAAGAAGATATGGTAACTGGCACCCATTTACTTGCATTGGTTTTGTAAAGTGAATGGGTGCCACTGCTGTTTGGCTGCCAACATTCTTTAAAAATCTTCTTTTGTGTTATTTAGAAGAAAGAACCAGATTTAAATGGACAAGAATGTATTGATGAGGTGAACTATCACTTTAAGAAACCTTTGAGAAGGTTTTTCATGTGAAATGCTTCAACGTGCTATGGAAGAACATCTGGACTTAATCTTGGATTGAGCTCTCCATCCTTTTAAAGTCCAGGATTTTCCAGATTGACTATGCAAAAATGCAAAAAAAACCTTATATGAATGCCTGGGAATAGATAAGCAGTGTGCAAAACCTTCAGGCATACGCGTGACCCACCCTTAAGTTGGTTTTACGCAAAAAACCGAATGTACGTCCAAAATTCAAAAAGCACATTGTTTAATTTTAGCCCTCCCCATGTTTCGTAATTTTCCAGGAAGCGTCGTTTTTCATAAATTATGTGGCACAGGGCAAATTCTCGAGCCATTAGCTAGTTTATTTTAAGAGAAAGAAAAACTTTCTTGCTGCCAGCGTGTTACTCACATACACACAGACAGCATGCCCACTTACTTGAGTTTCCCGCAGATATCTTTGCCATAAAAGGCATTGTTGTGTTACTCTCAGACCAAGCCAAGGTTGTGACCAAAGACCTGTATCATTCACTCAGCTGGAGAGTGAGAAAACATCTGCGTTTGTTCTGCTGTTTGCCTTGTATTTGTGTATCTCAAGCTAAACCCCCGTTCCTTACATAGTTTTACACAAACGCATTTGTGTCCACAAACTTCTGCACGCACAAGTTGTCGCATTATGTTATACGTTAGTCTAGGGAAGGTTTTCCACAAAGCTGTGTATTGAATCTCCAGTGTCCCGTCAGCTGTGTTGATCCATCAAAGCTTCTGCGAGTGTTCAGATGGCCCAGTCATGAACGTCCCTTTCAATCTCTGACCACCAGCTGGACCTGACAGCTGCCCGCTCGCTGAATTCACTTTTACCTTACATACACATCGGTTCTTCATGATGATCCCAGACCAGCTGTGCAATGCATCTAGTTAGAGCTAATCCCAGGTCAGTGAGGAACGCTGGGGTTGCTGGGGTGTTGCTATGAAGTCTTTTGAATGGTTATTAACACTTTGTTCAGTCGCTAGGGGCTTCGGGTTGGTTGATGGGGTGTTGCTATACAGTTGTCTGCGGAATGGATTTTAACTCGTTGTTTGGTCGCTAGGATGTTCTCGGTGGTTGCCGGGGTTGCTATGCAGTGGTCTTTTGAATGCTTTAAATATACTGTTCAGTCGCTAGGGTGATTGCCGGGGTGTTGCTATGCAGTTGTCTTTTGAAAGCTGTAAATACACTGTTCGGTTATTAGGGGGTTCTGGGTTATTGCTGGGTGTTGCCATGCAGTTTTCTTTGAAATGCTTTAAATGCTGTGTTCTGGGTGGTTGCCGGGTTGTTTGCTTCCAGAAAGCCAATTCAATACAACTTCAATGTTTGGAGAACTTCTGGTCCTTAGATTGTGTATGACTTGCTCTTCAAACATGAAGCTAATGTCTTAATGGAGATAGGTGTTGTAAAGAACCATTATAAACTTAAAAGCGGAACCTTATTTTTGTTCTGCATCATACTTTTCTTCATATTGTGTTGCTTCATGGTGTGAATTCTCAGCTTTTGTTGATCTTTTTCCCTATTTCACAGTGAACAACTGTGTTGTAAAACACAATGACTTATAAACTTTACCAGTCTTTGTGTACATTCGTGTAATGTCTGATAAGACCGCGCTCTATCCCGCTTAACCCTGTATATACCTTTAAAGTAATATAACTTGGAATTGATTCGGTTGATAAGGTTTCCCGCAAAGCCTGCCAGCCCTTCAAACCGTTGCTTTGTGTTGCCTTTCAATAGAATTGTTTATGGAGACAAGTTCCTGTTCCTTAACTTGAAATTATGAAGGTTGTGACATGTTTTACATTGCTGGGAGATCCGAACAGGAAATCATGTTGGATTGGTGAATGATTTTGGATGCCAAAGAAACACAACCCAGTAACAAACTTGTATGGAAGAGAATGCTTAAATGTCCAGTTTAGCCCCTAATGCACATACTTATCTTTTAAACAAGACCACAGGTTTGAAGATGCAGTGACAGAAGCAATGTGAATTCTTTATTACCCCTTCTTTCCTGTTTATAGATGTTTAATGCCCCCTTTCCAACCTTTGTCCCTGCCACGGCTGTGTGATTCTGGCATGTACATGTTAAAACTAGCACTGGAAGTACAAGTCTGTTTTGACACTCCAGTTTTAAAAGAACCAGAAATATGGATTTCTCAGGAGAGACACCCTTTGAAAGGGATCAATATAAGTAATATTCTCATTTATTTATTCACCCTCATTTCATTTGAAAACCGTGTATGACTCGAGATAATATACTTTGAGAAATGTCTCAATGGAAGTTATTTCAAAATTCCATCTTTTCGTGGTTTGGAATGACGACAAGTAAATGTTAACAGATTGTAGACCAGTTCTTGTGAAGTCTCGGGGGGGATTTGTAAGGTTGTAGTTAATTATAAATGTCAAGGTATGTTAAGATACGAATAGAAGATATTTTTCAGGCTGTGAAGTGTAGACAAACATTTCTTTGTTTTTTGTTTTAACACTCCAACCGTTTAGTCAAAGGTTCAAGAAATTGGACAACCTGTTTGTCCACAGTCATTGTTTTTGCGAGTTTATATAGACCGATTTCTAGAAGTGTTATATCTGTTCAATTTGTGCATCTTATCTTAATGTGTCCCTTCTTCTTCTGCCCCGCAGGAAATCCAAAACGAAGCCCAATGGAAAGAAAGCGCCCGCAGAAGAGAAGAAGCATTACCTGGAGCCAGAGTACACAAAAGCGCGACTTGTGGACTTCGAACTTAAGGAGTTGGTTTCTCTCCCGACCAGAGAGATAGACCTGAATGAATGGCTTGCCAGCAATAGTGAGTTTATAACCAAACACTGAAGCCATTCCCGGCATTTGTTTAGTATTTTTAAGTGTATCGTCTTTCTGTGAGTGGGAAATTGCCTTTCGTTCTTGTTTAGAAGTGCTTGTACCTGTTGTTATGGATTTAAAAAAACCTGAGGAGTAGGGATGCTCCGATGGATTGGCCCAAGATCCGTATCAGCCAATAATCACACTTTATAACTCGATCAGTACTCACTAAGCTTGGCCTATCTTACGAACCGATGATGTAGACGAGCAAGGACGCACATGGTGATTTTGTAATCATGAAGTACTCCACAATAGTTACATTATATATGTTTCACAATTACTGTTAAAATGTAACAGAATCATAAAAATATTACAAAGGCAACATCCATAGAATTACCTTATCTGAAAAGTCGTAATCATGATCAGAGAACTTGCATATCATACTTAAGCAGGCAAAAAGCAGGATGCGAAAGAAAAATGGGATCTAAGAAGGTTTCTAGAAAGCACCTGGCAACCCTTCAAAGAGACATTCGAACCACAAAGTAATGGAAATACCCTCGTACCATCATGGTGGCGGATTTTGCACCGACAAGCACGAACACATCTTGTCAAATGGTTTAGAGTTGTGTGCCAACAGTTGCTGATGTCCTACAGCTCACAAGAGTAGGTTTGAACACAGAAAGCAATGTCACCTAATATATGTTTTCTTTGTTCTTTACAGCAACAACGTTCTTCAATCTCATAAACCTGCAGTACAGCACAATCTCAGAGTTTTGCACTGGTGAAACTTGTCAAGCCATGACGGCCTGCAACACGTAAGTTCATCCGTTTCTCTTTCGTTTCTCGATATTTGTCTGACTTTCTCTCTCTGGGCTTGTCCCGACTCGAGGATCTTTGGGTAACTCAAACCGTCTCGGAATCGGTTCAGTGTCCCGCATTCATAATATTTGTGCACCCAAATTCCAGATTTTACATGAGAGTGCCCATAAATATGTGTGTGGGGCTCTGAATTAAGTTCCGATATGACCAAATAGAAACTGACTCACATTTTAATGAAGCCAGAAGTTTGGCTTTCAAATGTGTTTTGAAAGAAAGGATACAAGGGAGCCATTCATTGTATTCGAGTTGTTTTGTGCCGTAACCAATCTAATGCCTTTAGGATGGAGTTAAATGCTTTCACGGGCTGTTCGTGTGGTTTGGGAAGATCTGGAACCTGGACCAAACAACCATTACATGTGACAGCTTTATGGGCGGCTTTGCTCTCTTTGTTTCTGTACTTTAATAGAACTTAACCCCTATTAATTCAAAAAGTGCATCTACACAAAGAAGATGCTTGGAACTGGCGCCATTTCTTTTGCATTGGTTTTGGGTCCATATAATGGCCAAAGCTGTTTGGTTACCAACATTCTTCAAAATATTTTCTTTGTGTTCTGCAGAGTGATTAAATGACAGAATTTTTGACAGTTGAAATGTTAAATCATCGACATTCAATATTTGTTGTTTTTAAGACTTCAAACTCGATGAATGGCGGTAAACTGCACATTCCCACAGGTAACAATGTTTACTTAAGTCCCTACTCGACCCGTTTACCCTGTTCCCCCGGAGTGACGGTTGGGTGTGAACTTTTCCTTTACGCAGTGACCCTGTTAAACCAGATTCATGTGTCGAATGTTAAAGGAGGAGAATAACCAACACACACAAAACGCAAACAATCACGCATTCTGCCACGGCATACCTAGAAGGGTGAAGACGGGTGTGCTCATCAAAACAAGCCTAATTTTCCGTCACTGCTGGTTTGACCAGTGATCGATCAATTACTGACAATGCATTTTAAAGCAAAGGGAGTGACAGCCATGCACAAATAACCGTGATGTTGGCATTATCATGCATTGTGAAGTTGACGCAGAATTGTCTTGGATGTTTTTTTTGCGTGAGACATAAGTGTCAGTGCGTGTTTGAGATGATGGGATATGTAGAACAAATAGCTTTTAGCAGCTTTGGGATACAATGCTTTGCATCCATAAAATGTAAATGTCCCAATTTACACGTTCAAAATGTCAATTCCACTTGATTTGAGATGCAATGGAAATTCTTGTTTAAGGGGTGACAAGTGCAAAAACAACATTCTCATGTGATGCCTGAAAAACTTTTAAAGTGAAAAAAAAAATGCTGTCATTTATTCACCGTAATTCATTTCAAACATGTATAACTATTTCTTCCACTGAACTCAAAAGAAGATATTTGATTATATGGTGGCAACCTTACAGCATCAGTTGGCGTGCATTGGTTTTGTGTCCATAAAATAGAAGTGAGTGGGTGCCTTCACCATTCGGTAATCAACATTCATAATATTTCCATTTGCATCCTGCAATTTTTTTTTATTTCATGAAAACAGATTACTTACACTTTTTTATCCTAAAATTAACGAAAACGGAAATCCATCGCATAATTGACTTGAATTCAACATGCTGGCACAGATCTCTCTATTAGCCTAAATCAGATTACCGTGAATACATAAATATCAGTTGTGGAATTAACTTCATCAGTCAAACATTGAGTCGACTCGTCATCTAACCGTTATAGTTCTTTCATAAAATATAGGAATCAAGTCGACACTAAGCCCATTATAGGACAAGTCACATTCATTCATCCATTCAAACTATTTGTGTTCAAGTATTTAACGGTTGAATTCATTTTTTAACTTTTTTGGCTGATCATCTACAAAGCGTTCACACTTGAATGCATTGGTTGTGTATAAATTGGCGGTCAGTGGGTCCCCACTGGAGGGTCAGTTATGTGGACAGTCTGCATTCCAAGAGATTTGTAATGTCTACAGCCCCAGAACCCACGATCCCTCTCCAAACTAAACCAGCTTGTGGTAGCTTTATGCAGCGTTTTAATCTGTGAACTGTTTACTTTGTCTTAATGTGTTTAAAGTAAAGTGGCAGTAAGTGAATTTGACCTGTTTGTCTTGTCTTTGCAGTATATACTACTGGTATGACGAAAGGGGGAAGAAAACTAAGTGCACAGCGCCTCAGTATGTGGACTTTGTCATGAGTTTTGTGCAGAAAGTAGTGACGGATGATGAAATCTTTCCCACAAAATACGGTAGGAATGATGGTCACTCTGGAGGAGTGTTTAATCTACAATATTTTATTTTAGTTTCTAACATGTAATGAGTGTTTGTACTTTTTTAAAGTATTTCTTTTAAATATTTAAATGTCTTTTGGTTGAATATAAGTATTTACTATGAAAATTACTAAACATATATCTAATAAATTCAAAAAAGTGTTATTTTATATAAAAATATGCATTATTCTCTTGGGTCATGACACCCTCTTGTGTTCATGGTTTGCAATGATTCCTTTCACTTTTTCATTTATTTTAAAAAAATTAAAATGATAAAGAATAAACTGGATATTTTATTGTGATAAAATTGTAATAGAAACAATTAAAAACAAGGTCTTTATTTAGAAATTTATATTTCTGAAATTAATTATATTTTACGAATATTATCATTCACATCAAATTAAACAAATGCATATAATTTCAAATATATTTTTGTTTTCAATTGATTGATATAAGACTATTGTATTACAATAAATCATCAAGTTTATTTACAGAATGTCAGTTTTACAGAATGTCATATTAATTGTTTAAAGATATATTCTAAATAAACTATTTAAAAAAAGGAATAACATCTATTAAATAAAACACTGTTTTAAATACAAACATTATAAACGATGGTTATACTTTGGTTGATAAATAACATTTAAAAAAAATCTAATAATTTAAATTGAACAAAGGAATACAATAAAGGACTAAATAAGGAAAAATAATAAAAAATAGGAAAAATAAATGTAATATGATGTATAATCAAGCAAAGTTTTCAATATTTTTTATATTTCAGGCAAAGAATTTCCCAACTCGTTCGAGTCTCTGATAAAGAAGATCTGCCGGTATCTGTTCCATGTTCTGGCGCACATCTACTGGGCCCACTTTAAAGAGACCGTAGTTCTGGACCTGCAGGGACATTTGAACACACTGTATGCACATTTCATCGTCTTTGTCAGGGAGTTCAACCTGGTCGACTCAAAGGAGACCTGTATCATGGACGACCTATCGGAGGTGCTTTGCGCCCCCCTGCCGCCCCATACACACAATCACATAACCGAGAGATGAGCCAGCCGACTGCACTCCTCAAACAGAGCAGAAGAGGAGAAGGGTACACAGTTCAAGGCCTCTGGTCTAGATTAAGGATGTCGGTCGAGCCCCTCCATTGCTATTTATTACCATCCAAATAAAAACTGGTGGACACGAGGGGACGGAGGTCTGCAGCTTACCAGCACAGATGTGAATATTTCCTCCAGGAAAGCTATCTGTCAACCTTGTCATTTATACAGGAACAATTTGTATTATTGCTTTTTACGTTATTTTTTGCGCATGTGCTCTCGGAGGTAGTTTGTTTTTGATTGTTTAAGGGAACGGTTTTTGCTTTGCTCATCTGTGCCTTGGATATATAACAAAGGTATGAAACAATGTTTAGGAAAGAAATTGTTGTCCTCTGGCTTCCCCTTGTGGAGGGAGTGAGGTCACACACTGAATGACAGCCTTAATCACATAGTGACTTATCATACTCAAAGCAGCATTTATTATCCATTTCTTTTTATTTGTACCTCCTATTTCACCATTGTTAGTTTAAGGATGTTTTAAGGATGTATCTATTTTTTTAAATGTACCTTAAAACAAGATTATGTTAAAGAAGGTTCAAATGATGTTCTGGAGAAATATTGAACTCGTTTCGCAGGTTTCTAGACAAGGACATACGTGGAATCTGCATGTCTGCTTGCTCAGAGATGCTGTAGATGGAGGCGAAGAATTGTTGCATGGCAGTCGACTTGCTGTTGCAATGATTGCAGCACATAATCCAGTATCGCAATACCTGTTTTTATTTCACTTTTTTATTTATCGGCGATTATGAATATAGTGGCATCCCAGACAAGTTGAACATGCACATTTTCCCCCTTTTTTAAGAAGTAATATAACTATGTAAAAATCACAGTAATTGCCTTTAGCGAGAGAGGCTTGTCTTTCTCCTCGATATTTATTTTGACTTTTTTTAATCTATTGGCAGAGTTCTTCAATTCTTGCTTTTTAAGTATTGTAATAATCTTAAATTAAAAGCCACTTAATATGTTAAGCTCTGCGAAGTGTAATCGAATAAAAATACGAAATGCCACTTTATCTCAATGTGTGCTTGACTCTTTAATTATAGGAAACCTATACCGTTATGAAAATAACCTTGGTTTCATTGTTCTATATAGTGAAACAACAGTATTTAACATTTACTACAGTCTTTCCACTATAGACCCCTTAGCTAGTGGAAACACTGGTCCTGGATCCCTTGAATATTTTTCTATACTCTATATTTTTGTCTTAAATATCAAAGATATAACCAAATGCTATTTGGTTGTATTTTGTACAAATGTTATTTAAATTGAAACAGGAGTTCTTCAAAACCAGGGATGCCAGGCGTAGTGCAATCAATAATTTTTCTGACACCTGAAATAATGGACTTTGTAATCACATATGTAAAAATTATTTACAACTTTGGTTTTGCCATCGTTTGCACGTCCCCATTAAGGTCCATTTACTTATTTATTAATTGTGGAACTGTCAAAGTACTTCTATTTCAAACTATTTACTGTCACTTTTAAATTTTTTCTATTTTGAGCTGCTGTTGCACACTCAGACAATCTGGAAACACTGAAATAAAGGTTCCTTTGTTATAACATAAATTAAGTTTAACATTATTTTCCAATTGATATTGATATGTTACAATAACTCAATCCAATCACAAGCAATTTTTTTCAATGTCTTCTGAACCAGCGTTGTTTATGTCCCAAACTTTTCCATACCAGGACCCAGCCAGACATGTGTAATCTATATCACGACCCACCATACATTTTTAATGAAAATGCAGGCGATAAAACTTCTTAATTTTCTCTAAAAGTAGTTTATATTTTCCCCTTAGTAAAATAAATCAAATTCAAGCTGCAATACCAAACTCTGTAATGGTAAAAGATCAATGCAGATTGCAGGCATTAACAAAACTAAACTGCAGTAGCACAACATGAACACAAGAGGGCAGCAGTTCCCAGTAAAGTAAGCGGACACGTGTTTGACGACCAGACGCTTCGGAAGGTTGCTAAGCGACGTCACTAAGTGCTCATAAATATTCATGCAATTGAGGTTTGAACACTTGCAACCATGGCAACGAGGAACTTCTTAAACTTGACCTTAATCGTAACCTGAACAGCTCAAATCTATAAACAAGTTTGATTTTTTTCATTATTCATTTACATTATTCAAGTCTTTTATTAAAATAACAGATTTATTAAATAGGCCGAACGCGTCATACAAACGTCATGCATCCTAAACCATGTGCATAGTTGAGTACCCTGAGAGCCAAACGTGCATATTTCTCTACAAAACAGGTTTACATCCCAAATGGTACGGGTACATCAGATCACCATCAAACCATCAGCCGAACATCCGAAGAAGAACTTCTTCATAGACATCTTGAAGACATCTTCTGGAGGTCCGATGTGACATCACCGAGACGTCTCAGAGATGCAATATCTGACGGATGATGCACTGCATTGCCAAAGGTATTCGCTCACGTCCTTTATGAACTTTAGTGACATCCTCTGATCCATAGGGTTCAATATGATGTTCCACCTTGAGTTCTTCTGGGAAGGTTGTCCACAAGGTTGAGAAGTGTGATTATGGGACATTCTTCCTGAAGAGCATTCGTAAGGTCTGATGTAGGATGAGAAGGCCTGGATCTCCGCTCTCATTCATCTCGATGTGTTCTATCGGGTCAAGGTCAGGCCAGTCAAGTTCATCCGCACCAGACTCTGTCATCCATGTCTTTATGGACCTCGCTTGTGCACTGATGCCACGTTGGAGGTGGAAGCGTGTCAGATCCAAACCGTTCCCACAAAGTTGGAAGCATGGTCCAAATGTATTGGTGTGCCGAGGGATTCGAACCATTATTTGGATGATTGAGCGAATACTTCTGGCGACGCAGTGTATGAGTGCTATTGGGGATGGATTTACACCCATATATATTCATTTTTATCCACTGCATCTTTAAACTCCAACCCAGGGGTTCCAACCCTTGAAGCTCTTGAGTTCATTGCTGTTTTGTGTTTGGATGTTTGGGCCGTCTTCTCACGGTCGCCCTGAAACCGCTGGAGTCGCGGGCTCTCAACCTCTCCATCCCTCCATCCTCATCCAGCGTCCGGGCGCTGCAGTTCGGCGTGGCCACTTTGACGGTGTTGCCAAACTTGGAATAGTCCACGGCGTACATCCCGTCCTCTTCGGACACCGTCGGCACGAACCTCTGGCCCCACAAGATCTCGTCGGACAGGTAAGAGGTGCGCGCTTGAGTGGTGATCCCGGTGGTCTCCACGACCCCTTCGAGGATGACGATGACCTCGATGTCTTCATGCAGCAGATCATCGGCCGAGAGATCATACAGGGGGCTGTTTTTGTCAATGGTGTGGCTGATGATAAGAGGGGACACCAGGAAGATGCTGTTGGTGCCCACCGGGTTGTCCATGTGGATGTCGATCTGATCCAGCGGCACCACTTCGCCTTCCAAGGTCAGGGTTCTCCTGACCACCTGGACATGGACGCTCGCGCTTATGATCATGCTCTTCCTCAGGTCACCGAGACGAAACATGAAGCACAGTTTGTCGTTTCGGACTGTTATGACGGCGTGCTTGCTGAAGATCAGAGTTTCAGCCCGTCGGTTGGCCTGGGCGGTCTTCATGAAGATGCAACCCAGCATGATGGCATTGATGACCAAGCCAACGATGTTCTGCATGATCAACACAATGATGGCCGACAAGCACTCCTCGGTGATCATCCTTCCTCCAAAGCCGATGGTCACCTGGACTTCTATGGAGAAGAGGAACGCTGAGGAGAACGACTGGATGTCGGTGACGCATGGCACGAAACCATCTCGTCCAGCATCCAGGTCTCCATGCGCGAAGGCGATGAGCCACCAGATCATCCCGAACAGGAGCCAGCTGCACAGGAAGGACATGGTGAAGATCACCAAAGTGTGAAGCCACTTGAGGTCCACCAGCGTGGTGAAGACGTCCTGCAGGAAGCGGCCCTGTTCGCGGATGTTCGTGTGCGCAACGTTGCATCTTCCGTTCTTGGCGACGAAGCGCGCCTTGCGTTGCCTCGTCTTGAATTTGGGCTGCTGGACATCTT
>CM065677.1:13280940-13379815 GCA_033220385.1 Triplophysa yarkandensis
TCTCTCTCTCTCTCTCTCTCTCTCTCTCTCTCTTTCTCTTTCTCTCTCTCTTTCTCTCTCTCTCTCTCTCTCTCTCTCTCTCTCTCTCTCTCTCTCTCTCTGTCTGTCTCTCTGTCTCTCTCTCTGTCTCTCTCTCTCTCTCTCTCTCTCTCTCTCTCTCTCAGTCTCACTCTCTCACTCTGTGTTTCTTTTACCCGTCTCTACATTAATTTTGTCAGACACAATACAATTTAAGTATATCAGAAACAGAAGAAACTAAAAACCATGTCATATCAAATTAACATATTTTTTACAATATTATATTAAGTTAATACCAAACTGCATAAATGCTATCAAGTAATAAATAAATGACAATAATGGCACATAGATAAATGTACATAATATTTGGTACATTATGTTGGCTTTCTGGCTGGGTGAGCTGCAGAGACACAGTTCAGACACTGGCCACAAGGGGGCGTCATACATTTCTCCTCACTGGGCTCAAAGCTGTTTTTAAAAAACAAAATTAATAAAAAACAATTATAACGTAGAGCCAAATTTACCAACCTTACAACTGATGACATAGTATATTTTTTATTGTACAACGGAGATTCTTATATTGAAAAACCATAGAGAAAAAATGTTGCCTCAGAAATCTCAGTTGCTAACATTCTTCTAAATATCTTTCTTCGTTTTCAAAGAAGAAAACGTATACAGGCTACAAACTTGAGGGTGAGTGAATATTGATAGGATACTCATTTTTAGGTGAACCATGCCTTTAATCCTGCAGATCTGCAAGAGAAAGTAGTATGGCTAAAATGTGCTGTCAAGCATATGAGAGAGGAATGGGTCAAAAGTCATCTTCTCCATAACGTTGTGATTGTGCATAACATGATGTGACCTCCTGCGGACTGGCATGTTTGTACCCCATCCTGATAATGCCCACTGAGACCAAAGCCATTCCTGGCATTCACTGGAAAATACCATAGACAGTCAATGTAATCTTCTGTCTGATGTGTGTCTGCTAGTTTGTTGTTTTCTCCGCCTTGCTATAATATGAACCACACTTCACAAATGTGGACTAATTCTAATTCTTTGAATTCTGATTCCTTTAAGATATCAAATGGATCATTTGCTTGATCCATGCAAAAATGCACAGTGACCCTTACAAGGCCAACAGTAAAGTAACCATTGCCTGTCAGCACGATAAAACTTGGCTTCATTCCTAGCAATACACCTTGGCCTCTGTGCTTTCTGCCTGCCATACAATTTCACAGAGTATAGATCTTCAGGGTAGCTCGCTTGCGCTCTGTGCACATGCCAGGCAGATAAATCCAGCATTAGACCCGCACTCAAGTAAGAATAAACCAGATCTGGGCAATGACCAGTTCCCTGCTGCAGTTACCTAAAAGGACAGTTCACCCAAGTGCAAATATCGTCATCATTGAATTACCAACTACCTTCTATTGAACACAAATTAAGATATTTTGAAGAAAATTGGCAACCGAACAACAATAGGCATAATTGACATCCCCTGTGTGTAAGCAAAACCACCGGTTTATTTATCAATATATCTTATTTTGTTTTCCAATAAAAAAAGTAACAAACAAGTATTGTTTGATATAAATTATGATATTTTAAGGTTAACGCTCCCTTATTCTACAAATGACATGTTTTGACATTAGGAAATGCTTTTAAAAGTGAATTAAAATGTTGGCAATCAACCTCTATTTTTGTGATTTAAAATGTGACAAAAATGGATCCATCAAAACATTTGAGAAAAAAGTATGATAAAATGAAACTGTAGTAAAAGGTTAAACATGTATGTGCAAAGACATGAATAAAATAAGATGCTAATTATTAAAGTGACAGTTAATGCCAAAATTAAAAATCTGTTATTTATTCACCCTTTTGTCATTTCAAACCAGTATGACTTTCTTTCTAATGCAGAACACAAAGAAGATATTTTGAAGAATGCAACAACACTGAACCCTAATGACATCCATTGACCAAATCACCAAAACATTTCTTAAAATATTTCCTTAATTGTTCCACTAAAGACTGGGTCAAATATAGGTTTGACTTATGATTTGATTGATGATGGTAGAATATTCCTATGATACAACATGATACAGGAGATGCTCTTCGAAGCGACTTACAATGCTTACAATCAGCCTAGTAACCTTTTAAGTCACAAAACAAATAAAATGCATTTACAAAACATTTAAGTGAAAAAATAAAACATAATAAACTGTAATAAAACTATTGAATAAATAAAAGCAGCACTTTTTTAAAGTGATAGTGCACACCAAACTGAAAATTCTGTCATCATTTATTCACCCTCTTGTATTTTTAAACCTGCATGGCTTCACCAACAGAACACAAACTAAAATGTTTTGAAGAAAGTTGAAACAGTTCAGCAGTGGCACCCATTCAATTAGATTTTATGGATAGAAAATTTAAGACACTAATTCCGGTGTAAGTAACCAACATTGTTCAAAATATCATCTTTTATGTTCTACAGAATGTAGTCAAAAATATTATAATTTTTTTCTTAATAAAGACATATTGAAATATAATTCTCATGAAATGTTACAAGCTGAATTAATCTATCTTAAGGACTCTAAAAAGCTAGATTTCTCATAATGCAGCATGACCCGGCCATATGTGCCAGCAGCATGCATAAGATATTTGGCACCTAAAGAAATGAGCAGTGTTTGAGTAACTACAAAATTATGAACGGTGTTTAATCATACATCTCACGGGAGACTAACAAAGCGTCCATGCACGAAACCGCGAAGGCACTTGGTGGACGACGTAACCCTTTGACCCTTTGCGCTCCACAATAATCCTTCACAGTTAATGCGTCGACTCGGACAATGCACGCGAAGCCTCGAAAGCACGCCTGCATCCGCCAGCGACACCCCAAAATTTGAAACCATGACACCCACTTACACATGTAGATCACGCGGGGGCCGCAGTCCATGGCCCTACGCATTGGAACCCTTCTGCGGGGGATTTTCTGATTTGGGCTTTTTATGTGGGGCATCTTGTTTTTTCATTTGGTCCGTGACATTTGTTCTTGCAGCTGAACATGTGCAGCACAATTTCTTGATTCTTGCAGGGACGGACAGCTGTGGTGCAAATTATACTTAATCCGTTTGCTTTGGGAGGATTAAGCTGGTACAGTGTGTGTGGAGTGGAACCAGGGGGTTCAAGCTCCCCCATGGGTCATATTAACCCTACACAACCAAAAGTCCTCACGCACCCCCGGTACCTTCCTTCATAAACTTGCCATGAGTCACGGACTGATCATTGAGGAGATTAATAGAGTTTGAGACAGGCTAATTGGTCTGATGTTTAAAGGAATAATCATAATTGCAATGGATGCTGGTTATGTCTCATGAGCAAATGAGTGTTACTATTAACAGGAAATGACATCATAATGTCATTCAGCCTAAATAGATGTATTTGCACACACTGAGAAGGCATTTTTGTCAATGAAAAGAACGTCTTTCATAATGCTTAATTGAAAAGTAATGATCTGAAAAGGCCATTTTGATTTTGAACAACTTTCACAGGATTTTTTTTCTGTTTCGAAAACAATCACACATATTTAGTCTTATTCTATTTATATACATTCAATTCAATTTTATAAAAATTTATTCATCTTTTCACAAGTATTCTACATTGCATTGTATCGCTGCAATTTTACAGTAACAACAAGAAAAAAAAGACTAGGCAAAACGGTATATGACACTTAGATAACTATAAAATACAAGTACAGTTCCAAATGCAAAAAAGACAAAACATAAAAATTTGAAACCTCTAAAAAAAAAAGTAAATTAAAAAACTTAACAGGAATACAATTACGAGTGAAAACATTACATAATCGCCAGACGCCTCAATTACAGCTGTCCATTGTGCTCATTATTTTGAATTTCAGCAGTATGTTTGATTACTTTAACTAGTGGTGACTTAGTGATGGATAAATGGATAAATAGACGTATCCTTTAATTTTTCGTTTTTAATCTTTTACAAACAATGTAACTTCCATAATATATTTTTTTCACAGAGTTATGAAACACCTTTGAAACTTTAGTGCAAGTTTTTTTTAATATTAATGATCAGTAATAAACAGTTATAATCACAATAACAAAATTTAAGGCAGATCATTTTTGTCATTATCGTGAAGCCCTATGTTACAAGCAAATTAGTCTTAATTACTCCAAAACTATTTGGTTAAAAAAAATAAAAAAAGGAACTGTAACATTTCACTTACATTGTAATTAAGAAAATACGAATACCAAAAAATTTTTATAACACTCAGGACATTATTTTGTTGTATTAGTTCTGTCAAGATTCCAAGTCCACAACTTTTTATAGTGTAAAAAGTTTGCGGCTTTTTACACTATAGGTTTGTGTTAACCACTGAAACCTTTTGTCTTTGGTTTCTCTGTGCTGTTTTGTTCCAGTAAAAAGTTATTTGTTATGTTATTAAAATAAGCAGAATATAAATACCTGACTTTTTTCCACTCGCATTGTAAGCGTGGACGTTTTTTGTATGGATTAGATTTTTTCGGAAGACACTATAGATGTAAATTTCAGGTGACTTCTTTGTAAAACGCTTGGGCTAGTAAATCATATCATCAAATAATAAAAAATTGCCCACTGTTATTTTTCCCTTTATAAAGAAAGTTTAAAATGGGCTAATAACACAACATAACTATTTGTTTTATATTAATTTATTATACATTTTTAAAACATAAATTAAATGTTAATGGGATGTATTATGCAACGAAGAGTTGTTGAATGTGTTAAGATCATCGCATTTAACTTTAGTCAAGTTAAAGTTTTCTACTAGTAACCCAAAATAATACTGACTAGACGTATTTTGACTTGCTAGCTAATGTCTTTGAGGATTGTGTACAGTTATATTTTAGGCTACAAAAGCATGTATACATTGTTTTTGTTGTAGCTTTAATACCTACAGTATGTACAAAGAATTTTTTTAAATAAAATATATTTGAAATATATTCTCATAATTGTAGGTGTACCCAGATTCAGTGTTAAATTTGTTTCGTTAAATTTCCTTAAAACATATACAAATGTTGTGGAAAAATCTCTGCATTCTTAAGTTCAACACTTTTATTTTTTTAAGTTTTAGTTATCAATGTTTTTTTCACGTGTGTCTTGTCTGACCACGATATTATACTGACACCTAATGGAATCAATGTAGCATCATGTTAAAGCTGGCTCATGTTGGCGAAGTTTTCATCGCGCTTCTTGGGTTTGGAAGAGATCTTTGAAGTAGTGCCTTTCAAAGGCATTACCAAGCATGGCATCATTTTAGCTCAGAGAATATATTGATATCCACAGGAAGACGTTAAACCCCCTTGAAAATTGTCTAAGTAACCCTACACCTCGCACCAGAGTGGAGGGATTTCTTACGCTCTTAAGGACTTTTCTATGCATATGTTGCCCTATTCCACCATGGCCGTGGCAATCGTGTGTGTCCTTTCTTCAGCATTGTCCTTCCACTGATGCAGAGCCATGAGCTAGCATGATGAATCTGTTCTTTACTAACAGCTGCAGCAGGTGAATGCCAAAGTTTCCCTATGACTCCACCTTGCGCTCGATATCTACATTCAGTAAATCTACGGGACACGAACGCTACCCTGGAATATGCTTCAAAGCATCATGATCATGATCTGTCCAAGTACAAAAAATCACCATGAATGTGGTCATCAGGCAGCACGCGCAACTCATTCAACAAGAATTCCATGAAAGCAAAGAAATGACATTGTTTCTGTATGGTCATTTGCAATACAATTTGGTTCCTACCTATTGCTAAAATGCAAAGGTCAGTTTGTCAAAGACATGTAAAAAGATCCACTCAATGTGTTTTGTGGTCTCTGTTCTTGCCTCGAGTCTGACCGTGAAATCATTTGTGGCCTGGTGAGTAAGACCAACTAGTTTAAGTTATGCAAACCGCTGGATTTTAAGTTACAAAATAACGATTTTTTTTAAAAATCCAAATACTCCTAAATGCATTGTTTAATCCTGTAAAAATGAAACTAGTGCAGTACAACTGTTGTAGTATGGGTAACTACATTCAACCTCAGGTCACATAGACGGAAACCTTATACCAAAGCCCTTATATTCTGAAGTAATTAAACCTGACTATACCATCAAAGTAGGGCAGAGCAAGTGTAGAATATACATGTTTATGTGTGTGTTAAAACAGTATCACCTCAGTAAGTAGAAAACCATCTGGATAAATGTAGGCCTATCATTGTTAGACCGGCTGCAGGTTAATACTAGTTTTACTGGACGTTTTATTTTGACGGCAAGTGGCAGTGCACTGTTTGACACGTGGTAAACTTTATTAGTGCCCACACATGATGCCTAGGGAGTAATGTTTATTTAATATCCAGTTCTACAATTGTGTACTTCTATACTTATATCATACATATTCCATACCATATACTATACTATAATGAACAATGCTTAATATCCTATACCTTATGCTATAGCTTGCTTAATACACTTTAAACTCTGTAACATTTAATATACTACATTTTATACCATATACTTCACTCAGTACTATTGCACCTACAACTACACTAAATTATGCCATACTGTAGCACACAGTAATATCTAAGCTGTAACATAGTGTACTGTGCTGTATTATTTAATGCTGACCCTGATTTTTTTAAACTATACTACGCTGTTTATACTTTCCGGTTCTGTTATCATACTAAGCTGTCAAATGCTATACAGTACTGTAAAGCCAAACAGTTTCATATTGCTCTGAACTATTCTATAGTAATGCGAGACTTTTCTATAACTTGTATTCTGTACCAGACTAAAACAAGTCATATAAGACATCCGATAGTATCTATAGGTATAAAATCCTATGATATAAACATATCACTATAATATAATGCTTTGCCATTCTGGATTATTCTAAAATATACTTTGCTGTCTATACTGTCCTGTTTCTAATCACATTTGCTGTCCTATTCTGTACTTTACTGTTATGCCATAAAGTAAAATACTGCTGTTTACTATACTATGCAATACCATTCCTTTAGTTATCATTCTTTAGCATTCTATGCCATAGCTTGTAAAATAAATCGAATGCTTTCTACATATACAAAACAATTTACTAGTGTATAGTACTCAACTATATTATGCAGGGATCTACTCTACTGTGCCCTTCTCTTATATATAGAACTATACTCTATGGTACTATGAAGCATCATCCTACACTGTACCAAACTATACTACACTCTTACTGTACACTCTATGCCACACTACATTATACTATACTACACTGTACTGTACTATACTGTAAGCCACACCTATAACCTCCTAACAGATTCAGAGCATTGCTGTTTCATAGTATACTGTTCCCCTTCGGCCCATCTCTTCACGTCAAAGTCATTGTCTTCTTTTCAGTCAGCACAGGGATCATACTGAGGCACAGGAAAAACCAAACATTTCTTAGGAAAGGGTTTCCACCAGGGAATTCAGGCCAGGCAGCAGCTGCGGAAACTAGAGACCCATACCTGCAGATGTACTAGACTCCAGTCCAAAGCATATTTAGCCTTTAATCCTCAAATGTTCTTCAAAAAGCTTTGCTGCAGTTCTTCATGACCATTTCATCTTCATGACCATTTCAAGCCAAAGTTTGTTTTGAAAGACTGTGTGGATGTAGTGTAATAAATGCATGGGCAGCTGTGTGTCATGCAAAAGAATTCTGGGTAATATTTTATGGGTGATGTTTAAATTAAACACATTCTGTGATAACAATATACATCAAATATTTACACCTCTTTTGTTTAGCCGCTTTTGTTGTATTGTGCAACTTACACATTTTAATACACCACATTTTAGGGAATTGAACAATAGCAATGTGTAATCTGAATGGGATAGAATCCTAAAATATTACTGATGTTGGGAATTCTGACGAAACCTGATAAATATATATTTTATTTTATACCAAAGCTAATATACAAAAAGTAATATATTTGTTTTCTTAAATAATAAATGATTTAATAAATAAATGGCAATATTAATAATAGAAAAGGTGAATATAAAAACAAATGAAGATTCTTGGCTTTGTGTGTGTTTTTTGTCCAGGCATGTAGCCATGAATGTCTGACCTGTTGCAGCACCAGCGACCGTACAAAAAGGTCCATTGGTGGAGGAGGTGTGTGGTGGGGGGTGGAGCGTGCCAGCGAGAGGGCCGTGGTAGCCGTGGGGACTGCAGAAATGACAGCTGCAGGTGTCGACACGGGCCCAGGGGGAGCAGAAGGTCCAGCAGCAACTGTTGGCCCTAATGCCAGAAGAATAAATAATAAAACAACTGTTAGATAAGAACTCCCATTCAAGAAAAAAAGACAGAAAGAAGTCCACTGTAAATGCATAGCTTGTGGCAGAGCTCTAAATCTCCAGACTTTGGCACAAGATGTCCTAGGCTGTAATTAAACAGATGTTGCAACTTCTGAGAAACCGGATCGTGGCGTGTGCTGATGTAATGCGTGAAGAGATCAGTAAATAGGTGACAGAGGAAATGCGTTTAGTGTAATGGAGCTGTACTGGCATGTGTGTGTGCATGTGTGTGTGCGTGTGTGTGTGTGTGTGTGTGTGTGTGTGTGTATGCGCGTGTGTAGGCTATTCAAAGTCAAAGGTGTGGACAAACTCCATCTGTTAACACCTACCAAAATCCTAGTTTCGCTCTACTATGCCACAAAATTTGCAATACGGTTCCTTAAATAACAGTGATATAATAAATATCTATGCATTGTTCCGAACAGGTATACAGTTAAAATAACAAAGATGGAAAAACAATAATTAATTCTATAGGGGTTGCAAACCATGCATAAGGGCCATTAAAACTTTTACTTACAGAATACAATTTCAAATAAACATATACAAAGTCTTCTTTTATAAGATAATTAATAAATTACTAAAAAAGTGTTAAATGTAACAGTGACAATCAAGTTTTTCTTGAGGTTGCGATGTTAATCTTCCAAATAATTTTACTTGATTGCAGTTAATCAAGTAGATAAATTTTTTTGTAATAATTATATATGTATAATATTTAACATTTTCAGACACATTTTTGTCAAATCTCCATAATGTATGCAAAATTACCTAAAATTGCGTGAATATACAAATACGTAAATTCAAATAACTTTAAGTATTAGTAGAACAATACAATATTAAAATATACATTAATTTTTTTAAATGGCAAGTTGACCCCAAAATTTTTTTTTTCTCATTCCACAAAAGAAGATGTTTGGAACAAGTTGACAAAATAGCGAAAGGACCCTTTAACTTGTATCATTTTAACAACAGTGGACGTGAATAGGCGTTGGTGCTGTCCGATTAACATTCGTCAAAATATCTTCTTATGTGTTCTGTGGAAGGAAGAGATTCATACTTTTATTTTTGTTTTGTATACAAGAAATCAAACTGAAATGACACACCGTATTTCAAAGATTAGCTCTTACTACTTAAACATAAATTGATACAAATCCTAATCCAAACATTTTTGTTAAAATGTGGTCCATAAAATACAGAGGGCAGGTCGCATGTGTTTGGCTCTGACTTTGTCACGTTTATCTCGTAACGCAGGTAACTCAAGCCCACACTTCTGAGTTTGGCCACCTCCCCCAGTTCCCCAACCCATCTCTCTCGAGCGATATGCCAGGCATCCAGCGTGGTCAGCAGGGAAACCCTATCTGCTTTTTGCCATAGGAGTTTGGCCTTGGGTGCAACTTTGCCATTAACTAAAACAAATGCTGCTATATTTTTAGCTGCAGTAATTGCCCTGTTCAGCATCCAGGCTCTCAGATGAAGCACAGATACACCCCAAACCCCCACCGTCACGACCCCTTCTCTGAAACATGAACTCAGGTTAAGACTATTAACACGACGCAGAGAGATGCTTGCCGCTCTGTGATGTGGCCTCATACTTGCAGGTGTGACTTCTCCATTTAGACCAATTGTGCAGACTCTCGATTCGTTGACAGACAAAGAAGCTAAAATACGGATCTGCTGTGAATTGAAGGTTATTTTCGAAAGCAAGTATAAATCAAAAGGAATTATCGAGACGTCAGTGTAATTTTTTTCAAACTTCTTTATGCAACCTGACTCTTAAAAATGCTAATTTGCATTCTTTCAGTCTTATATAGTTTGCAACTGCATATAAGGATAACTGTATCAAAAATAATCAAACTTTGAAAATATGTCTGCTGCCTGGATGGCATATGCATATACGGATGCTTTTTGGCTAATATTACCCACAACTCCTTGCACAAAGGCATTGGTATGTAACAGTTCTGTATCCCTGTATATCCCAGTTCTGGCTTACTAGTTAAATTAAAAAACAAAACAATATGTGCTTTCTTAAAAGAAACTTTTTCTTAAAATAATAAAAGCCCAAAGTTGTTCTAAACCTCCTTACATTTCTTTGAAGAAATTTAGAAGAATGTTTGGAACTGAGGTTTCTGGAGAAACTCTTTGTTCTGATATTGGTCTGAAAGAATTTAGGAAAGCAACCAGTTCGGAACACTTTCGACTTTTATTGAATGTTTCTGCTATGGTAGTCCCTAGAAATCTTAATTGCAAACATAGTTCTGTTGAACGCAGGGAGATATTTTAAACAATTTTAGCACCTTAGATTTCTGGGTCATCAATGACTTCCCCAGTAGAAAAAAATTGTAGTGAGAGGTCCCATAAAACTATTTGCTTTCCTGAATTTTTCAAAATATCAAACTTTGTGTTCAGCAGAACACTATTATAGATACAATATTTTTTTCCACTATGGTAGGCAGTGGTGTCATAACCTTCTTTTAAATGTCTCCCTTTGTGTTCAAAAGAATTTATTTAGTAATTCATGACATCATTTTTGGGGGTAAACTATTGCTTTAATTTGCAAAAAATACAGTGCAGAAGCAAAAAGTTTCTCTTTTTAAAAATCTGTTCCTTACTTTCAGATCATGTATCCACACTTCTGCTGGCGACAGCCATAATGACAGCCATTAGTCGTTTTGGCTTCTGATCACCAACTGATGTGACATCAGCATTAGAAGATTGATGGCAAACACGATCTAATATGTTCCTGTAGCTAAAATAGTTGATGCTTGCATTATTTTTACAAAGTGTGGGTTTGAATCTTGCATCTTAAATGCAGGGCATCTTGCAATAAAAGCATTTGGGCACTCTGGAGTTGGTAATACAACAGCATAATACTGATATCCTCTATATCATAGCTTCTCTATGATTAAAGGCACTCACATCCCCCAGCAGGCATTTGCCATTGACAAAAGCTGTCATTTCTCGGCGAGGTTGGAGTGTGCCAGCTGACAGCTGCAGGGCTCAAGTCTAACAGCAGTCCGGCCGCCTGCCCATTAGTGCAACCCCAGCGGGTGCTGGATGGGCCACTGGGAGGCCAGTGAAGGGCTGGCATGCGGCTGCGTGCGGGAGACCGTCTCCTTATAAACATAATGTGCCCATTGTTTTCTAAAACTGCACTAACTGTTGGCAGTGGATCATAAGAGATACATAAAAAAAGTGCAAAAGGTGTTATCAAATATTTAAGTTTGCTATTACATTCATTTTGGATTAATTGTAAAAAAATGTAAATGCCTAAATTTAAGCTGTCAAAAAAACAATAGGTTAACTTTCAGCCATGAGCGAACATTCCATGAAACCATCTATAGACCAGAATCGGACAGAAGTTTAGAGGTCTTGTATATGCAATTAAAATTAGGGCACAAGTGAATACATCAAAATCATTTACATATAGCCAAATGCAAGACGCTGTAACCGAAGCGATTTACAATGATCAAATTGCTGTTCTAGGTACTACACAACATTGGGTATATATATGTACATAAATATATATATATACATATCGCAAATATATTATATGTAAATGTATTGCATTACGATACATTCTAGACCGGGGAGGGCAAAATAATTTTATGAATAATAAGCACAACATATGTTTGATCCTAGGCTGACTGTAATATTTAATAAAAATAAACACTTATAACAATAAATACAGGTTTGAATTGACTCTTGTCAATCGAAAGAAGAAGTTGGTTAGCGAACAGCAGTGGCACTTATTTACTACTATTGTATGGACACAAAACCAACTCTAGGGAATGGGTGCCAGTTAACAAAATTCTTCAAAATATCTTCTATAAGTTTACGAACCACGCATGGCAGTAAAGTGTATATATGTTGTTGCTTTGAAACAGTCTATAAAGTCACCAATTGACCTTCTGCATGTCGGGAGTCTCAAAATGAAGAACAACCGAAAATACTGCAACATCACAAACATACAGTGTATCCTTTTAAATATGCTGTGTGCAAGTATTTTTTCATCAACTGAGATGTCAGCTTTCTTTTGTTGAAGAACACGATTGCATAACAGGCTATCAAGATCAATTCCAAATAACAAGAGATGCAGTGTTCATACATAAACATTGTTGAAATTACTTAATCTAATAATGTGGGACTGTTGTTTCAACACAATTTTCTTATAATTAAAAAAAAACTTACCAAAACTTAATTCAATCACCAGGAACCAATGTACAAGATAAAATTAAGTTGTCCAAACAACTGTTGTACAAGATAAAACGAAGTAACTTCAACAACCCATTATTCTCAATGAACTTTCGGGGCTCACATTGCAAAGACATGCCATGATGTTCCCTCATAATATTCACTTACACAGCATAGGTAAAGTCCCTTCTACTAGCTACAGAACAAATTCAAACAATTTGATTAAGGGTCATATAACCTAAATTTTGATGGCAAAAGTTATGCTTATAACGAAACACTTTCATGACTGTATTTGTTGTTCATCAGCAGAGCTTAGAACTCGTCGCGCAGAAAGACGGATAGATGAACTGGTTTAAATGGCCTTGTATAGAAATTTGATATCGGGCCACCCTGAGTTACCATGAGTTACATTTCCCTAACAAACAGCAAACTTACAGAAACTAATGGTATGAGCGAATGATAACATTAACATATTTCTATGCACATCTTGTTTACATAATGCAGAACGTGCACACTCTGTGTTTAGTGTTTAATGTTTAGTGCTTAATGTATGTATGTGCACACTGCGTTGAATGTTTCGACTGTGTTTGTCCAATAGTACACTGTGTGAACTGATTATATGTATCTGCATATTGCACACTGTCTTATGTGGAAGTCTGTACTATATGTTACATGTTATATGTTAACTGTACTGCGTTGTTTTTGGAGCAAGCTCCCAAGAATTTCACTCACCAGGGCACATGTCTCGTGGTGATGTGACAATAAAAGTGAATTGAATCGATTAAAGGTCTTTTCTTAAGATTACTACCCATATGACAAATTACATAACCTACGGACATAGAATGAAGGGTGACATCAAAGATAACTAGTTGTTTAGGAAAATTTAATTCACACCGTATTAAACAAAAGAGCTTAAAGTACTCAGGTCTGACAACTATATTCGGGTGCTGTTTAAACAAGGTCTAATGTATCTGGTTTACATTTACAAAAGCATCGTAATCCTAAATTGATCGTAGCTCCTGGGCTCTACAATGAAATTAAGTTTATGATGCTTTTCAGAAACGCAGCCCATAACATTCAAAACTTTTTAGTTTGGGCCAATAAGAAACATGCCCATTAAAATCAAAACACATCATTTTAAAGACATAGAACTATAACTAAATGTGCTCAGCGAATATTAAAAATCAATCTGAACATGTGTCTTGTTCTTGAAGGCCTCGTCCTTCAAGGGTTGCCTTTCTGGGCCACGTACGACATCTAGGTTCATTATGAATGGTTTTATTTCAGTTATATTTAAAGGAAAGGGTTAATATACAAGTAATTAACTGTAATGGTGAATAAATGTTAACTTTATGTAGTTATTATAATAAGAAGGCTTCGATGACGTATGCACCCTTCCAATGCGGCCTCCGTAGGACGCAGCCATCCTAATGTATAATAAAAGCATTAAGCATGAAAAACTGTCTTTTATTTTTAATTTCTTTAGTTTTATGATTCATAACTATACAGAACACCATTTGAAAATGATCTACATCTGTATTGTACAGTATTTAATCCTTAACTTTTCTAATTGTTGTCTTTGGGGTGAACAGGAAGCCACATTTGGACTTTGAAGGCCACACATTGTTTGAAAGTAATAATATTAGTTTAATTAGCCTTAATTTCTCTTTAAACAGCTTTTAGATGTGACACTTCCTGTGAGGGTGAGGTGTAATGAGCACACCGGAAGTGCTTAGTTAAGCTATGTGACCAAACCTACAAGGATGATAAAAGGTCATTAAGACAAACACTTGTAAACAAATACTAACCCAAAGTGTGTCCATAACTTCCCAAATGTCTTCTGTTGTGTTTAATTGAACACCAATCCTCACAGTGAGAGTAAAATGTGAGGGAAGATATTTTGTGAAATAAGTGTAAGGTAGATCCATCACCATTGCTGAATTCAGTGACGTAATGCAGTGTGACGTGTACATACTGCCACCTAGAGGTCAATGACATTTACTGCATCAAATAATGATCCAGTAATTCATGCAAAATCACAAGGTTCTTTTAGTTAATTATATTGTTTTTTTAATTTACATTTTAATACGCATTTATGAATAGGGTTGTGAAATATTTATCTTTTTTTCTAACATGCATGATTTTATAGGTATTTATTAATATGGCTTTGATATTTTTATATTATTTTCTAACATGCATGATTTTATAGACATTTATTAATATGACCTTGATATTTGTATATTATTTTCTAACATGCATGATTTTATAGGCATTTATTAATATGGCATTTATATTTTTATATTATTTTCTAACATGCATGATTTTATAGACATTTATTAATAGGACTTTGATATTTTATATTATTTTCTAACATGCATGATTTTATAGACATTTATTAATATGACTTTGATATTTTTATATTATTTTCTAACATGCATAATTTAATAGACATTTATTAATAGGACCTTGATATTTTTATATTATTTTCAACATGCATAATTTAATAGACATTTATTACTAGGACCTTGATATTTTTATATTATTTTAAACATGCATAATTTAATAGACATTTATTACTAGGACATGGATATTTTTATATTATTTTCTAACATGCATGGTTTTATAGGCATTTATTAATATGACTTTGATATTTTTATATTATTTTCTAACATGCATGATTTTATAGACATTTATTAATAAGACCTTGATATTTTATATTATTTTCAGCATGCCTAATTTAATAGACATTTATTACTAGGACCTTGATATTTTTATATTATTTTCAACATGCATGATTTTATAGACATTTATTAATAGGACCTTGATATTTTTATATTATTTTCAACATGCATGATTTTATAGACATTTATTAATAGGACCTTGATATTTGTATATTATTTTCAACATGCATAATTTTATAGGCATTTATTACTAGGACATGGATATTTTTATATTATTTTCTAACATGCATGATTTAATAGACATTTATTAATAGGACATGGATATTTTTATATGATTTTCTAACATGCATGATTTTATAGGCATTTATTAATAGGACCTTGATATTTTTATATTATTTTCAACATGCATAATTTTATAGGCATTTATTAATAGGACCTTGATATTTTTATATTATTTTCAACATGCATAATTTAATAGACATTTATTACTAGGACATGGATATTTTTATATTATTTTAAACATGCATAATTTAATAGACATTTATTACTAGGACATGGATATTTTTTTATTATTTTCTAACATGCATGGTTTTATAGGCATTTATTAATATGACCTTGATATTTTTATATTATTTTCTAACATGCATGGTTTTATAGGCATTTATTAATATGACCTTGATATTTTTATATTATTTTCTAACATGCATGGTTTTATAGGCATTTATTAATATGACCTTGATATTTTTATATTATTTTCTAACATGCATGATTTTATAGGCATTTATTAATATGACCTTAATATTTTTATATTATTTTCTAACATGCATGGTTTTATAGGCATTTATTAATATGACCTTGATATTTTTATATTTTTTTCTAACATGCATGGTTTTATAGGCATTTATTAATATGACCTTGATATTTTTATATTGTTTTCTAACATGCATGATTTTATAGGCATTTATTAATATGGCTTTGATATTTTTATATTATTTTCTAACATGCATGATTTTATAGACATTTATTAATATGACCTTGATATTTGTATATTATTTTCTAACATGCATGATTTTATAGGCATTTATTAATATGGCATTTATATTTTTATATTATTTTCTAACATGCATGATTTTATAGACATTTATTAATAGGACTTTGATATTTTATATTATTTTCTAACATGCATGATTTTATAGACATTTATTAATATGACTTTGATATTTTTATATTATTTTCTAACATGCATAATTTAATAGACATTTATTAATAGGACCTTGATATTTTTATATTATTTTCAACATGCATAATTTAATAGACATTTATTACTAGGACCTTGATATTTTTATATTATTTTAAACATGCATAATTTAATAGACATTTATTACTAGGACATGGATATTTTTATATTATTTTCTAACATGCATGGTTTTATAGGCATTTATTAATATGACTTTGATATTTTTATATTATTTTCTAACATGCATGATTTTATAGACATTTATTAATAAGACCTTGATATTTTTATATTATTTTCAGCATGCCTAATTTAATAGACATTTATTACTAGGACCTTGATATTTTTATATTATTTTCAACATGCATGATTTTATAGACATTTATTAATAGGACCTTGATATTTTTATATTATTTTCAACATGCATGATTTTATAGGCATTTATTAATAGGACCTTGATATTTTTATATTATTTTCAACATGCATAATTTAATAGACATTTATTACTAGGACATGGATATTTTTATATTATTTTAAACATGCATAATTTAATAGACATTTATTACTAGGACATGGATATTTTTTTATTATTTTCTAACATGCATGGTTTTATAGGCATTTATTAATATGACCTTGATATTTTTATATTATTTTCTAACATGCATGGTTTTATAGGCATTTATTAATATGACCTTGATATTTTTATATTATTTTCTAACATGCATGATTTTATAGGCATTTATTAATATGGCATTTATATTTTTATATTATTTTCTAACATGCATGATTTTATAGACATTTATTAATAGGACTTTGATATTTTATATTATTTTCTAACATGCATGATTTTATAGACATTTATTAATATGACTTTGATATTTTTATATTATTTTCTAACATGCATAATTTAATAGACATTTATTATTAGGACCTTGATATTTTTATATTATTTTCAACATGCATAATTTAATAGACATTTATTACTAGGACCTTGATATTTTTATATTATTTTAAACATGCATAATTTAATAGACATTTATTACTAGGACATGGATATTTTTATATTATTTTCTAACATGCATGGTTTTATAGGCATTTATTAATATGACTTTGATATTTTTATATTATTTTCTAACATGCATGATTTTATAGACATTTATTAATAAGACCTTGATATTTTTATATTATTTTCAGCATGCCTAATTTAATAGACATTTATTACTAGGACCTTGATATTTTTATATTATTTTCAACATGCATGATTTTATAGACATTTATTAATAGGACCTTGATATTTTTATATTATTTTCAACATGCATGATTTTATAGGCATTTATTAATAGGACCTTGATATTTTTATATTATTTTCAACATGCATAATTTAATAGACATTTATTACTAGGACATGGATATTTTTATATTATTTTAAACATGCATAATTTAATAGACATTTATTACTAGGACATGGATATTTTTATATTATTTTCTAACATGCATGGTTTTATAGGCATTTATTAATATGACCTTGATATTTTTATATTATTTTCTAACATGCATGGTTTTATAGGCATTTATTAATATGACCTTGATATTTTTATATTATTTTCTAACATGCATGATTTTATAGGCATTTATTAATATGACCTTAATATTTTTATATTATTTTCTAACATGCATGGTTTTATAGGCATTTATTAATATGACCTTGATATTTTTATATTATTTTCAACATGCATGGTTTTATAGGCATTTATTAATAGGACCTTGATATTTTTATATTATTTTCAACATGCATAATTTAATAGACATTTATTACTAGGACATGGATATTTTTATATTATTTTAAACATGCATAATTTAATAGACATTTATTACTAGGACATGGATATTTTTTTATTATTTTCTAACATGCATGGTTTTATAGGCATTTATTAATATGACCTTGATATTTTTATATTATTTTCTAACATGCATGATTTTATAGGCATTTATTAATATGGCATTTATATTTTTATATTATTTTCTAACATGCATGATTTTATAGACATTTATTAATAGGACTTTGATATTTTATATTATTTTCTAACATGCATGATTTTATAGACATTTATTAATATGACTTTGATATTTTTATATTATTTTCTAACATGCATAATTTAATAGACATTTATTATTAGGACCTTGATATTTTTATATTATTTTCAACATGCATAATTTAATAGACATTTATTACTAGGACCTTGATATTTTTATATTATTTTAAACATGCATAATTTAATAGACATTTATTACTAGGACATGGATATTTTTATATTATTTTCTAACATGCATGGTTTTATAGGCATTTATTAATATGACTTTGATATTTTTATATTATTTTCTAACATGCATGATTTTATAGACATTTATTAATAAGACCTTGATATTTTTATATTATTTTCAGCATGCCTAATTTAATAGACATTTATTACTAGGACCTTGATATTTTTATATTATTTTCAACATGCATGATTTTATAGACATTTATTAATAGGACCTTGATATTTTTATATTATTTTCAACATGCATGATTTTATAGGCATTTATTAATAGGACCTTGATATTTTTATATTATTTTCAACATGCATAATTTAATAGACATTTATTACTAGGACATGGATATTTTTATATTATTTTAAACATGCATAATTTAATAGACATTTATTACTAGGACATGGATATTTTTTTATTATTTTCTAACATGCATGGTTTTATAGGCATTTATTAATATGACCTTGATATTTTTATATTATTTTCTAACATGCATGGTTTTATAGGCATTTATTAATATGACCTTGATATTTTTATATTATTTTCTAACATGCATGGTTTTATAGGCATTTATTAATATGACCTTGATATTTTTATATTATTTTCTAACATGCATGATTTTATAGGCATTTATTAATATGACCTTAATATTTTTATATTATTTTCTAACATGCATGGTTTTATAGGCATTTATTAATATGACCTTGATATTTTTATATTTTTTTCTAACATGCATGGTTTTATAGGCATTTATTAATATGACCTTGATATTTTTATATTGTTTTCTAACATGCATGATTTTATAGGCATTTATTAATAGGACCTTGATATTTTTATATTATTTTCTAACATGCATGGCTTTATAGGCATTTATTAATATGACCTTGATATTTTTATATTGCTTTCTAAAATGCATGATTTTATAGGCATTTATTAATATGACTTTGATATTTTAATATTATTTTCTAACATGCATGATTTTATAGGCATTTATTAATATGGCTTTGAAATTTTTATATTATTTTCTAACATACATGATTTTATAGACATTTATTAATATGACTTTGATATTTTTATGTTATTTTCTAACATGCATGATTTTATAGGCATTTATTAATATGGCTTTGATATTTTTATGTTATTTTCTAACATGCATGATTTTATAGGCATTTATTAATATGGCTTTGATATTTTTATATTATTTTCTAACATGCATCATTTTATAGACATTTATTATTAGGACTTTGATATTTTTGTATTATTTTCTAACATGCATGATTTTATAGACATTTTTTAATAGGACTTTGATATTTTTATATTATTTTCTAACATGCATAATTGTATAGACATTTATTAATATGACTTTGATATTTTTATATTATTTTCTAACATGCATGATTTTATAGACATTTATTAATAGTACTTTTATATTTTTATATTATTTTCAACAGGCATGATTTATAGGCATTTATTAATAGGACCTTGATATTTTTATATTATTTTCTAACATGCATGATTTTATAGACATTTATTAATATGGCTTTGATATTTTTATATTATTTTCTAACATGCATGATTTTATAGGCATTTATTAATAGGGCTTTGATATTTTTATATTATTTTCTAACATGCATGATTTTATAGACATTTATTAATAGCACCTTGATATTTTTATCTTATTTTCTAACATGCATGATTTTATAGACATTTATTAATAGCACCTTGATATTTTTATCTTATTTTCTAACATGCATGATTTTATAGGCATTTATTAATAGGACATTGATATTTTTATATTATTTTCTAACATGCATGATTTTATAGGCATTTATTAATAGGGCATTGATATTTTTATATTATTTTCTAACATGCACGATTTTATAGACATTCTTTAATATCACCTTGATATTTTTATCTTATTGTCTAACATCCATGATTTTATAGACATTTATTAATATGACCTTGATATTTTTATATTATTTTCTAAAATGCATGATTTTATAGGCATTTATTAATAGGACCTTGATATTTTTATCTTCTTATTTAAAATGCATGACTTTAAAGACATTTATTAATAGGACCTTGATATTTTTATCTTATTTTCAACATGCATGATTTTATAGCCATTTATTGTTAAGAATATCGATATTTTATGGGGATGTAAGAAGAAATAAAGGATGTATTTTCTAACTCACCATTTTACGTGAATGGAACATAGCTACAAAAGTTTGTGTATACTATGATCCGCATCATCCCAGTATTTTATATTATTATGTGTTTGAGGACCTTACTCTCAAACAGAAGAAAGACCTTTTATAATTCAGTTTGGTGTAGAAATCCAAATATTTCTAATTCATAGTTTAACGTGTTTTGAAAGAAATAGTTATTGGAAAAGGTGGGATCTTAATATTGTGATTTTTTATATTGTTAAAACCCCATCTTAAAAATCATCCTTATCCTCCTGTTTTCAAATAAATGTATGCATGATTTCGGTTTCAGAATATTATGTTGTGCATGGCCCTTCAAACTTGTGTGCTGTCTTTGTGTTTTGATGGTGAGTAGATGAGATAGTATTTCAGGCTGTAATCTCTCCCCATAAGCCTTTGGGTCAGAGACGGGCCTCGAACCCCCCAAGAGCACCACACTGCCAACAGCTGAACCAGCAGGGGCCAACCTGGCTGCTTCCCCTGAAACACACACACACACACACACACACACACACACACACACACACACACACACACACACACACACACACACACACACACGAGAATATGCCGGTTCAACCATGAGGACACACACAAGCGTACACATTACCCAGTGTATGTGTGTGGTCTTGGGCCCAATGTTTTGTCATGGTGATAAATAATGATAATTGCAAATCCCCCCCTGTACAGCAGAGATGCAGAACACACACAGAATCTGGATAAAATACTGTGAATTACGATTACATAAACAGAAAATGAAATGTTAATATCACTGACACAGGCAGTGAGATCCTGTTTTGTCTACACTGAAACTGTTTATGAACAAATACAAAGAGGGCACAATTTAACCCCAAAGGCACAATATAGATGGATGTATAAGGATGGATTGAGCATTATAGACCGAATAACCCATAAAAAATTCTTTATGTTACATCTAAAACAGCCAGATTATTAAATAAAAATATATATTTTAATTATGTTATATATAGGATATTTTTAATTTTAATATAAATAGCAAATCTATCAGTAAATAAATGCTGATTTATTATATAATACATATAATAACATATACATCACATCGAGAAAAAAGTATTTTTGTAATATAATAATATGAATTGAAAAATAGATAATTATCAAAATGACTATTTATAAAGGTAAATGTTGTCCATAAATGGATATTTATTTATATTTTAATATTTATCTATTTGTTTGTTTCATTCATTTTCAAGTTGGCTTTATGTTTATACAGTTCAGGACATAACAAATTTATTTTAAATTAGTTTTACACTGATATAAAAATAAACTCGTGTATTAAATCTTATATGATAACAGCAGCAGCAGGTAAGCAGGCTTTGACCTTTGACCGGCGCTGACGCGAGCGCGCACACAACTGACGCGCGTCCCCGCTGCCGCACGAGCACGAGCGCGAGCACGGAAACCGTTGACAGTTAAACATGGAGCGGAAAGTAGCGAGAGAATTTCGACACAAAGTAAGATTTTAAACTCTTTTCTCTTTTATTATTGCGCACTATTGAGTAATTTTTAAATATATTATCACATGTTTTCAATTGCGTAAATTACGCATCAACTTTTATGTTTTGTAACGTTATTTATTAACGTGTTTAACTGTTAAAACTCTGTTAAAATTGTTTATAGTTGTCAACAATATCAGAATTGTGTTTTCATTTATTTATTTTTTATTTTTTTTATTTTTACTGTGTCAAATTAATGTTTTCGACATCAAATTAAATAAAATACATCCCAATTTTAAAACATGTAATTAAATATCACGTTTTGATAAAATAGGAATTATGCAAATTTAACAGTTAAAGATAACACACAAGGTAAGCGCAGAATTTCAGGTCGAAGGTTACAACACAGCGTGACGTCACCAGGTGTACGCTTTTCTGATTGGCTGAGAGAGTGACAGGTGTAGTGGGCAGGACACAGTGACAGTCACACATCTGATATGAAAGGTTCATTTCCTTATTACTCTTAAAAACAGTCAGTAAATAGTAAAGTAATACAGAATTGTGTAATTATTGGATGTATTTGGGTATTTTGATTAGTTTTGAAACCCCATAATAAAGAGTGCTTGACATTAGATACCATGTGTTTAGAGACACACAATAGACTGTTTGTCACATTGTTACATAATGTGTCAGAGATGTGTGGTCAGGTGGAATGGATTGCCCGGTTATTGTTGGCTTTTTAATTGCCTGTGGATGGGGGATGGAACAACACAATAAAATTAAAACATTTGCATATTTGGACCCTCATTTATTATTAATTCATTGTATATTGTTAGACTGCATTTCCATTGGCCTACATCTGAACATTGCTAGAGTTTGTTTTGGATGTCACCTTATAGTGTATATATATATATATATATATATATGTACCCGATGTGGTCCAAAGGTTGATTTTCCTTGTCAAAGATATTTACGACATAGTAATAACCTTTATGCTCGCATACAATCTTCTTTATTATGTAAAGGTTGTAGTTTGACATTTATCTGATTATGGTGATGCCCAAATAAATTAACACATACACCAGACACAAGTTTATTGGATGAACATGTTCGCAATGTTGTAAAATAAAAATAAATGTTAAAGAATTTAATACAATTAGGAGTGTAACTGATTTAATAATATAATATAATATAATATATATACATAGTAATATTAAAATACTATTACTATATAATATGTTGAATTATATATGTTGAACTATATATTCTTTTCATGATTTATTACGATATGCACAATACTGGATTAAGTTTCATTTTGCATCACAGTATTTTTAAGAATATTTTCAAATTAGTAATTTATTATGTTGGTAAAGAATTACTGCATTCATGACAACATGCCACATTTGTTTTAACGTTATGTTTAGTTCTTAAACTATTTAAAATTAGAAAAAATTATACAACAATTGTTAACATCATTATAAATAAGATTTTTTTTATCAACGCAGTTTCTTATTTCTAACGGTAACAGCATTGACACACTGATGTAAGGTGACACTGTTAACAAAGGACATTATCTGTGGCGAGGCACATTAATGGGTCCAGTGGAGCAGAACTGATCAAATGCTGCTCAGAATACTGAAAAAGATCCACCTGACATATTCAACCAAACACAAGCACCCAAAAGTCAACCAATCCATGCTCCTCCCCCTCCAACTCTTTCTGTAACCTTCCTATTACCTGTCTTAGTCTCTCGCTTATCGAGAGAGATGTGTTACATCATTGACTGGCCCAAACGCTTCCTCAAAACCTTTTTGCAGCAGGTTAGCCGTCACCAGGTAAAAATGGGAATGCGATTGAGTTTGGGATTATTCCTCATGATCTGATTGAAGTTTGTGTGTTGGTGCAGGTGGAGTTATTGATTGATAATGAAGCAGAGAAGGACTATCTCTATGATGTTCTCCGCATGTACCATCAGTGAGTTCACTTTCAATACTTTCCTGTGTTGATTTACCTTTATTTTGTTTATTCTTTATCTAAATATAACTACAATAGATGAAATTTGATTATTTTCCTCAAAAGCAAACAATAAACATATACAAGGCTAAGTGTGCTTTAGTTTGTACTAGGGAACAAGTGTAACACAATTATTATCATTATATATTAAAAAGTCAAGTATACATGGTAGAATATCTAATTAAAATTGTGTTTGTATTGTGTCTGCAATGTTGTGTTGAATGGCCAAAAGGAAAGCTTTTAAAATGACGGTTTACCAAAACTCTCCCTTTTGTCATTTCCTGTAAGGAGATATTTTGAAGAATGTTGTAACCGACACCCATTCACTTGCATTGGTTTTGTGTTCAGACAAAAGTAACTGGGTGCCATTGCGGTGCGATTGCCAACTTTCTTCAAAATATCTTTTTGGCTTTGAGAGAACTGTCACAATAAGTTTTATTGGTCACATGCACAACCATGTACAGTATAGTGCAAGTTTTAAAAATAAAGAAAAAATTATGATAATAAAAACAAGATTAACGCAGTAATATCATCTCGAGAATTTACATCAAATTAAAATGAGAAGACATTTTTCTTTGATTGAGCTTTTTTACATAAAATGCTTTCTTACATTAATGGCCATGAATATGTTCTACAGTATATGTCTTTAAAATTAAATTACATTAAATATAAAAATTGGAGCCTTATAAAATAAACATTTTGACATCTCTGAAGCCTGATAAAAATAAAAAATTTAGAAGAAAAATTCAATTGACATGTTTAAGCTCTTCAACTATATATAGTACATGTGCATAGGGATATATACGGAAATTCAATATCACATAATAACAAATGTCCTGAATTATAGATGGTCGCAACAATAGTGAAAATGGGATTAAATTGGATCTTCACACTTCTGCATTTTTGGTTGTTATCTTTAAAGCAGCCAGAAATTAATTTCACATGGTAAAAATTACATATTTGACCAAAAATCCATCACTTGGTCTGGGTTTGTTGGCAACTAATTACGTAATAACATACTTCAGAAGAAAATAAAACTATTTGGAGTTTTACTTTACGGTGTTCAAATAAAGTATACTTCATTAAAGTGATTTTAAGAAAGCAGGACAAAACTTTAAACTTTCCTCATTATTGTGTACTGTTTAACATGCATTATTTTGTAATTTAATAAGTTATTTTCCAACAGCTTATTGTGTTTAGGGAATAATTTGGTCAACAAGACAAAGCATTAAGTGTCTGTTTATCTGTGTGCCATTATAAGAACTGATCGATACAAAGAGAACACTACATTAGGATTTTGTGTAAGTCAAGACGTCATTGCTCCGCTGGACAGGAATAAGAGGTCTGATCCAATGGAAAAGTAACAGTGACTTGGATCATGTAATTTCCACTGTCCTCTTGCATTCAAGGGCAGCTATTCTCTCACTTCCCATTGTCTCTGATATCTGAGTCAAGAGTGAAATATCAATGATTCATAGAGCAGCTGTCTCAAAATTCATAAGCAGTGTCTTTGTATGGGCAACCAACTGCAATTGTAATAATTGTTTTAACTACTTAATTTTGTGTGGTTCACATGCTTTAAAACTGAAAATGTCACGTTTTAATGCATATTTAATGTATATCCTGACAAATGATCCTGACCTCCTGTGCACCTTCTCTCAATCAGGCCGTGCATTAATCCCTTTGCCCTTTAGATCAATGGACCTTCCTGTCCTTGTCGGCGACCTGAAGCTGGTGATTAATGAGCCCAAACGCCTTCCGCTGTTTGATGCCATCAGACCCCTGATTCCTCTCAAACATCAGGTGCAATATGACCAGCTCACGCCCAAGAGATCCAGGTGAGGTTTATAGTATGGCGCTTCAATAAATCATATTGTGTGTGAACAGATAAGTGAATATAATTGGCAAAGAGAAAAAAGAGATTGACAGTCACCGATGTCATCTCTAAAGAGAGCAATTGGTGTCTCTGATGCTTAGTCCGACGTGATTAGGAAATGCGGTTATGAGCAGAGAGAGAGACAGAGAGAGAGAGGAGGATTATTCAACCGAGTCTGATGTGCAGCGTTAATGGGGCTTTGAAAAACAAGATTCTGTTTCCTCTCGGTGTCCTATATCTCAGAGGAACAATTGCTGTCATTCAAAGACAGAACACAAAATTGCACAAAATTGCACAAAATATTGCATGAAAAAACTTTACACTGACATAATGACATAAACCATGTATGAAGACGTATAAAACTTCCAGATGTTTAAACTTCTTAATTTCGTTCTACAAGTTTTCCATTATTTTATGTTCTTTAAACAGGAAGTTGAAGGAAGTACGTCTGGACCGCACACACCCTGAAGGTCTAGGTTTGTGTGTTCGAGGTGGACTGGAGTTTGGCTGTGGTCTCTTCATCTCACAGATTGTCAAAGATGGACAGGCAGGAAATGTTGGGCTGCAGGTGAGATGGTGAAATAATTTCAGTTGCATTCTTGTTCCACTGCTTCCTTCACTCTCGGTCTGTTATAAAAGGATAGTTCACCCAAAAATGAAAATCCTGCCATGAATTACCCGCCCTTCCTTTTCTCGGTTGAAGGGAAAGAAAGATATCAAAAAATATTAGCAACTGAAATGTCTGGAGTAGTAAAAAGGTCAGTCAAGGCAACCGCACAATTGTTTGTTTGCCAACATTCTTTAAAACAAACGTTTATGTTTAACACAACAAATACCCTAATTGGTAGTAGTTCCCCTGGAAATTTAAGTCGTTAACATTCTTCTAACTTTCTTTCTGTTTAACTGAATAGAGAAATGTAAAAAGTGAGATGACATTATGTGAAGTGACATGTGGCCAAGTATGGTGTCCCATACTTAGAATTTGTGCCCTGCATATAACCCATCTCAGTGTACACACACAGTAAGTGAACACACACATAGAGCAGTGGTAAGCCATGGTGTGGCGCCTGGTGCCCTGCTCATGGTATCCCCGCTGGTACAGAGTATCGAACCAGTGACATTGGGATCAAGAGTCCAACACCCGAATCACCAGGCCACGACTGCCCTCACGACTGTATACAGGTTTAGAGTAATTCATAACAGAATTTTTATTTAGGGTGAAAAATTAAGATTATCTCACTATATTACAAAATGTAATATTTTCAAAGACAGTTGATGTTTTTACATGCGTTGTGCATGCAAGTCAAATTGTCACTGTCATTGCATTGTCTTACCACTAGGAGAAGTACTAGACAAAATAATAATGTTTTCTTGACTTCACCTACTTCCCTTGTAATTTTTTATTTTTTAAATACATATAAAATTTGCTAAGTAGTTGAAGCATATGCAATGATCACATTTATTTATGAATATGCTTTTGTCCGGTGTCAATGTGCTAACCATTATTTATCAATAAGGCTACATCTTCGAGTGTTATCAATTAAATTCAATTCACTTTTATTGTCACATCACCACAGCACATGTGCCCTGGTGAGTGAAATTCTTGGGAGCTTGCTCCAGAAAAAATGCAGTACAGTTAACTTATGACATGTAACATATAGTACAGACTTCAACATAAGACAGTGTGCAATATGCACATAGATATAATCAGTACACACAGTGTACTATGGAAAACACAGTCGAAACATTCAACACAGTGTGCACATACATACATTAAGCACTAAACAATGTAAACAAACTTAATGTAAACAAGATGTGCATAAAAATATTATCCTTGATATATATATATATTGGAAGTACACCAAGATGGCGGCGCGAACACATCGCGAGGCTCAGCGTCTCTCCAGTTTTTGCAATTTAGCAGTTTTATTCCTGCTCATATCGGGTCTGTTCGTAAGGAACAGCTTAAGCTTAACATCTTACACCCGACAGGAGCTTTTGGATATCGGTGAGAACTTTCCAAACAGTTTTATCACCGATCTTCGATTCATCCCTGAGGTCGCCAGGACACCCGAGGCTAAACACTCCACCCGGCCGGGCGGAAGTGCTCGCAGGCGGCGTCGAGATCGTAAACAAAGGCGGGGGAAGCGCGGAGGTCTACGAGCTAAGCTAAAGGCTACACCATTCCGGCTCTCTTTACCCAGCATTTTCCTCGCTAATGTGCGGTCACTGGTGAACAAAATGGATGAATTACGACTTCGTATCACCGACAGTAAGAGACTTTTCGACTGTAATGTCATGGTTTTCACAGAAACATGGCTACACAGCGGAATACCCAACAATGCTGTTGAACTAGCCGGGCGCTACATGCTACGGGCAGATAGAACAGCAGAGGACTCCGGCAAGACAAGAGGCGGTGGATTGTGCATTTACATCAACAAAGCTTGGTGTACGAACACTGTCACTGTTGGGAGTCACTGCTCAGCTAACCTGGAGTTTCTCATGGTTAAGTGTAGACCTTTCTATCTGCCTCGGGAGTTCACTTCAACCATAATAACAGCAGTCTACATTCCACCGGATGCTAATGCCAAGCTTGCATTGAAAGAACTTCATGCAGCCATTAGTAAACAACAGACTGCTCACCCGGAAGCTGCTTTTATTGTTGCAGGGGATTTTAATCACTGCAGACTGAAAACAGTGCTACCAAAATTCCACCAGCATGTTTCCTGCCATACCAGAGGAGACAAAACTTTGGATAATGTTTACACAAACATTGATGGAGCTTACACAGCGACCACCCTCCCCCACCTCGGACAGTCTGATCACCTTTCATTGTTTCTCTCACCCAAGTATTCACCCCTCATCAACCGTGTGAAGCCATCAGTGAGGACCATCAAAGTTTGGCCTACTGAAGCAGACTCTCTACTTCAGGACAGATTCCAACACACGGACTGGAGTATGTTTGCTTCTCAGGCTGCCGGTGGCTCTCATACGGACATTGACACTTATACCTCCTCCGTACTGGATTACATCAACAACACCATTGATGATGTAACCACAGAAAAACAAATAACAACATACCCTAATCAGAAGCCTTGGATGAACAAGGAGGTGCGACTTCTGCTGAAAGCCCGCAACATCGCCTTCAGGTCAGATGACACCCAGGCCTACAGTACATCCAGGGCTAACCTGAAGAAGGGCATCAAGAAGGCCAAGTACTGTTACAAGCTGAAAGTGGAGGAACACTTTTCTAACTCCGACCCTCGAAGCATGTGGCAGGGCATCCAGGCCATCACCAGCTACAAATCTAGCAACACCACCACAACGGTCACGGACATCTCCTTTCTTAACGAGCTAAATGACTTTTATGCTCGTTTCAACAACGACAGCAAGGAGACAGCCACCAAAATCATACCCTCAGCAGACCACCAACCTCTCAAACTCACCTTCACAGAGGTGCACACTTCACTCAGCCGGGTCAATGCACGCAAAGCTGCCGGCCCAGATGGTATTCCTGGACGTGTGCTTAGGGCATGTGCGGAGCAGCTTGCTGGGGTCTTCACAGACATTTTCAATCTGTCCCTCAACCAAGCAACTGTGCCAACATGCTTCAAGTCCACATCCATCGTACCTGTGCCGAAACACTCCTCCCCAATGTGCCTGAACGATTATCGCCCTGTAGCACTCACACCCATCATCATGAAGTGCTTCGAGCGTCTTGTCCTTGCACACCTCAAAGACTGTCTCCCATCTACACTGGACCCACATCAATTTGCCTATCGCAGAAATAGGAGCACAGAGGACGCAGTATGCTCAGTTCTGCACTCTGCACTCTCACACTTGGACAATGTTAACACCTATGTACGGATGTTGTTTGTTGACTTCAGCTCAGCATTTAACACTGTTATCCCCTCCAAGCTGACCTCCAAACTTGCAGAGCTGGACATTAACACCTCTCTCTGCAGCTGGATTATGGACTTTCTGACCAACAGGCCTCAGCATGTTAGGTCAGGCCACACAAACTCCACCACCATCACACTTAATACCGGTGTACCACAGGGCTGCGTGCTGAGCCCATTCCTCTACTCCCTTTACACCCATGACTGCAAGCCTGTGCATGGATCCAACTCCATCATTAAGTTTGCAGACGACACCACGGTGATAGGCCTCATCAGTGACAACGACGAGACTGCCTACAGGGAGGAGGTACAGCACCTGGCCACTTGGTGCGCTGACAATAACCTGCTTCTGAACACCACCAAGACCAAGGAGCTCATTGTGGACTTCAGGAAACAGGCAGGACGCACGCACGACCCAATCCACATAAATGGGATGGTTGTTGAGCGTGTCTCCAGCTTCAAGTTCCTGGGAACCACCATCTCCGAGAACCTGTCCTGGAACTCTAACACCTCCAGCCTGGTCAAAAAGGCTCACCAGCGCCTCTTCTTTCTCAGGACACTGAAGAAGAACCAGCTGTCTTCAGCCATCCTGGTGAACTTTTATAGGTGTACGATCGAGAGCATCCTGACCAGCTGTATCACAGCTTGGTATGGGAACTGCTCTGTGGCTGACCGCAAAGCGCTGCAGAGGGTGGTGAAAACTGCCCAACGCATCACAGGAACAACACTTCCTGCTATTGCGGACATCCAGAGGAAGCGCTGTCTTCGTCGAGCTCGCAGCATCCTCAAGGACTCGTCTCACCCTGACCAAAGACTGTTCACCCTCCTGCCCTCTGGGAGGCGCTTCAGGAGCCTCCGGACAAGGACAACAAGACTGAGGGACAGCTTTTTCCCTAAAGCTGTCTCCTTACTGAACTCTTCCCTCTGACACCCCTCAATCACCCCCCCCCCCCATCTATACACAGACTCCCCCCCCTCTATAACACTACACTTATTTAAAATACTCTTCACAATAACCAGTTGTTACATGCACTACTGTTCACTCAGTAACACTGGACAATCCATTTGCACACGGAAAACAAAAATTCCAATGCACTTTACCATCCACTGCAATACTGTAATTATGTTCATAGATCTGTCTATAGTGTACATACACTTTACATAATGTATAGTTTGTTCATAGCACACCTGCCTGTATATCTGCCTGTATATTAACCTGTAAATCTGTCCATAATACGTATCTTTATTCTTATATTCTGTATAATTATTGTATATATACATATATAACCTGTATTTACTGCTTATTGCACTTCTGGTTAGATGCTAACTGCATTTCGTTGCCTTGTATCCTACATGTGCAGTGACAATAAAGTTGAATCTAATCTAATCTAATCTAATATATATATTTGGTAGTTTGCCTTTGCACTAACATAATTTTTCAAAGGTTTAATCTTACCTGAGGTGTCATTGAAAGCAAACAAACATACCCAATTGGACATCTGGTTAAGCCGTGTTGTGTATATCACATCACCCCTGTTCTCAAAACCTTGTATCACAAGATTTTAATTAAAACTTTGACTGTTTTTGCAAATGTAATGATAAAAAGTGCTTTTCTAGTACAGTTTTATATTTTCATCATCCAGTGTTATTAATCCCTAAAGTTAACTAAATTAAATTGGATTTGGAATTGGAATTGGATTTAAAGTTGTTAAAGTCAGAATTATTTAAAATTCAGGTTGGCGACGAGATCGTACGAATTAACGGCTACTCCATCTCTTCCTGCATTCACGAGGAGGTCATCAACCTCATCAAAACCAAGAAGACCGTCTCTCTGAAAGTCCGCCGTAAGACCACATCACATTTTCACGTTGTTTATCATCATTTGTTTAGTTAAAGCTAATAAGCTGTTATTATCCTGTGGGATTTGATCACAGTTGACCTGTGATTGATTTAACACTTCAGTCATTTGTACAAACATTTTCGATAGGATTTGTCACACCTAATTGTGTTATTTATTTGTGTTTTATTGATCGAGAGGGTTTATTGATTTTTGTGACTGGTCCTTTACAGATGTGGGCATGATTCCTGTCAAAAGGTAATTTGATCTTATTAATGTCACAATGGCACACGTAACGTTTTCACACACACGGAAACAGGTTTGTTGATAATGTTATTACATTTATTTGAAAATCAGCTCTACTGAAGATCCTCTGAAGTGGCAGTTTGTGGATCAATTTGTGTCAGAGTCAGGGGTAAGAGGGAGTTATCTGTTTGTATTTTTTATTTTATTTTATTATTTTGTTATATTTTATATTATTATTATTATTTTTTATTTTATGTTATTGTTTTATTTATTGACATTAAAACATTGATGTCTGTGTTCTGCTTTCAGGAGAAAAAGACTAGTGTGGCTGGAATGACATCAATTGGAGGGAAAGAAATCAAGGAAAAGAAAGTGTTTTTGAGTTTAGTGGGCACCAAAGGCATGGGAATTAGGTGAGGACTAAAGTGATGGTTCTTTAAAGACAATTTGACTGAATAGTTAAAAAAAAAAAAAGAACTGAACAGCGATGGTACTCATTGGTTTGGGTCTATACACCGAGGGCTAAAATGGACAAAACCAGTCATTTAATTATAAATAAATTTGTGGGTTGAATTTTAACTTGCTTGGTTACTTTAACCCAATATTTGGGTTTGTCCATTTTTTACCTTCTGTTTGGTTGAAACAACCTATTTTGTTCTATGTTAGTATTATATGTATATTTCACTTAAACAAGCTTTTTTGTCCAACAAGTTTGTCCAGTAAAAACTTTAAAAGTTCAGTGTTTTGACACCATGCAACTCATATTTTGATGGTTTCATTTAAACTAATAGCCAATGAAAGTGAATACTGTTAAAATATGCCCAAACAGACATCAAACTTTTGACCATTAGTACATCCGTATATTTATATATTCTTAATTCATCTTTTGATTTTTGTCTGTATTGTAGCATATCGAGTGGACCGACACAGAAACCAGGGATCTATGTGAGCAATGTGAAGGCAGGGTCACTCTCTGCAGAAGTGGGCTTACAGGTAACCAAATAAAAAAGAACAGACTTACCTCTAAACCCTAATATTATACCATTACAGTTCAAATTATTAATGTTAAGTAATACAAAAATGTATGTTTGGCTTCAAGATCGGCGACCAGATAGTTGAGGTTAATGGGGTGGATTTTACCAACCTGAGTCATCAAGAGGTAAAGAACATCCAACTTGAAAGTGCATAATGGTAAATCAAGTGTCTTCCCTCAAGTTTTAATTGGTTGAAGTTGTGTTTGTATCCAGGCAGTGCGCGTGTTAAAGAGCAGCCGTAGCCTGACTATCACTGTTTTCACTGGAGCTGTAAGTACCTTAAGAGCATCAGAACATCTCAGAGATCTACCAGAAGGCTTTTATCTTCCTAAGTGGAAATGTATAGAAGAAAACCCCATTGAGGACTGAAACTACAAGTGGTTAAATGTGTGTGGTTGTGTGCACGTTTGTGTCTCAGGGAAGCGAGCTGTTTATGACGGACGAGGAGCGCTTGGCGGTAGAAGCTCGACATGAGCTTGATAGACAAGAGCTAATGCATCAGAAGAAAATGGCATTAGAGACGAACAAGATCATCAAAGAACAACAGGAGAAAGAGCGAATGTTAGTGAAGACACCACACAAACTAGACTAACAATGCTTCAATGTATTAGAGACGTACCAGACATCCGACAAACGGATAGCACTTATATTCTTATGTAAAAACAACAGCCTACCAGTTGAAAAAAATAGACACACTGTCGTAAACTGTGTTAAACAAATGAATGAATAGGTTTTCATGTCTTTCAAATGTGCAATATTTCGCAGGAGGAAGATGGAAATATCCCAGAAAACTGTAGAGGAAGATGAACGCTATCAGAAAGAGATGGAGAGGTACGTTTACCCAACTCAAACTACCCAACTCTTTTCTATTACTATACAACTATTTTGCAGGCTCATCAGGAAAAATGGCTGTCAATTTTATATATCTATCACATGTTCATGTATTCATGCAGAATCGAAGCAGCAGAAAGGAAACACCGTAATGATTGGGAAGAAGACTGGGGATCCAAGGAAAAGTCCAAAACTCCTTCCCCTTCTCCCTCCCCCCAACCGCCGAAACACCGCTCTCCCTCACCGAAACCGAAAACCTCAAGTAAGCGCACAAGACACCCATTAAACCTTAAAGCATGTGGTTTGAATGGCCCGATCTACATTACCAGGGTTTTAATTGTTATATTGAATGCATTACTTTTCTTACTTGCATGAATGGATGTGCATTTCTTTTGGCAATGCATCATCTATCTTTGTGTGCTCTTTATCTTTCTGGTGTGCCATGTCTGTCACTTCCTGGCTCCATCAACCTCTGTAGCCGTTGATCACTCAGATGAAGAAGAGGAAGTTGAAGTAAGTGAAATGTGCAAACCAAGCTACTGGCATCATGGACATCATGCACTTCTTTTGAAAAACCTGGTCTTTCTAAAAACACACTCTTTCATTTTGTTTGGTTGGATCTTGGAAGCTTTAAAATGGTTGAGTCCTTGGTTTGGAGTGTTTGAATGAGATTCACAATATTGTTTTTGCTCTTGTAGCATTCGGTTGGTTCTACCGTTATGAAGGGAAGTTGCCTACACTCAAGAAGGTACATTGTGTGTTACAAGCATGTTGTGTTGTTTTGGTGTGATCAAAGTTTATTGACATATGCTGTACATCATGGGGACTTTTAATGGATCTCTGAAGTTGGCGTGCTTTGTATTAAGTAGTCCTTATAGCCGACTGTCCTGCAGAGTTAAACTCTTACCCCAAATAACACCCAAATAAGCTCAATAAAAGTCGACCTGAAATTGATTCGCTGTACCTGAATGCCTAAAAGTGGACAGGTAGGGTTGGAACTAAATCCTGCAGTACAGTGGACTTTAACATAGACTGGGTAAAAAATCCACCAGGTCTTTTCAAACCATCATTTTGGGTATTTAGAAGGGTAAAGAGACAAAGAAGAAGAAGAAGACATCCAAAACTGACACTCTTCCGGCTGAGAAAAAGAACAAAAAAGAAATGGAGTTTGAGCTGAAGCTTGCGAAGGAAAAGGAGGAGATACTTGAAAGAGAGAAGCAGATGAAAATCAGCAGGCTTCTGCAAGAGGTACAGTAGGGTTTCCTGACTTTGTACTTGTATCTTGTTTCTGGTTGGCACTTTTGCCTTTGTTACCCTGTATTGGTTTCATAAACCCATATGTATGGACACCGAATAAAAATTACTCAACTAGGTGTCAGAAACTGAGAGGGAAGATCTTGAAGAGTCAGAGAAGGTGCAGCATTGGGTTGAGAGGCTCTGTCAAACCAGACTAGAGCAGATCTCTTCGGTCGAAAATGAATCTCCGGAGGTAAACAACGAAGGAATGTACTTTGAGTCTACTCCATATGTTGATTCAGGGTACTAAGCAATTGAAATGTGTCCCCAGATGTCTCCAACCCGTTCTCCTGCGTCAACCGGCCCCACCAGGCGGAGATTCCCTGGAGGCTTGACGCTGGCCACCACTGACCTGGATGACATTAACTTAGATGAGGTGGACCAAAGTCTGAGGCAGCCACTAAAAAGACTAGCTCCAACTTCACCCACATCCAACCAGGCTCCACCTCCGTTACCACTCCCTCCACCCTCACCCCGACTTTACCACACTTCAAACCACAGGCCTCCATCTCCAAGAACACCCCAACCATTGCAACCCACCAGACCAGCTCCCCAGCGCCCACCCTCCCCCCCGGCCTCTAGGGTACCACCTTCCTCAATAGGTCATTCACAGCTGCGACCCTCAGCCCCGCTGTTTGCCCAAAGGGCTCAGTCTTCATCTCATCCACCTTCCCCTCCACCACCTCCTCCACCGCCGCCTCCTCCTCCTCCACCACCCCCTCCACCCCCCATGCAAATGGAGGGCCAGTACCATTCAAGGCCGTCCAACTATCCTTATTCCCCAAGCCTGTCCGAACAGGGCAGTAGATTCGTAGAAAGTGGTTACCGGCCAACAGGTGGCTTTCAGTACACAAGTCACAGCAATTTCTCACACCCGCCCAGCCCAAAGGTTAGCATTTATATTGTGTGGGAATGACTCATAGTTTGCGTTTTTATGGTAGTTGTTACGGGAGGATAATTTTTAACTTGTAGCTTAGTCATGAGCAAGTCATCAATTTAATGAATTTCCCGAAATACTGTGCATGCTGTGAGTGTTACTAACTTCAGATAAAGTCAGATCATAAGTTTTAGCTTTTAGTTGCAAAGAGGGGTGAGATAAGAATGATATGCGGTTTGGTGATGTAATCGTATACATTTAACGTCTGCTGTTGTTAGATGATTATAAATGTTATCTTGTGGCCCAGGTGATGAGAAACACATCTCATGCTAGCAGAATGTCCACCTATAATAATTCACTGGTAAGTCCTCAGTTTTTTTTAAACCTGCTGCCTTTAACCTCTTACGGAGTGTGTTACGGAAATCAGACTTTGCATGCTTATAAGACATTGCTAGCTTAATGCAAACTGGCATCTTTCAGTGGAAATATCTACATCATTTTTTGAGATATCTTCCTGTTTATTGCTCTGTGTAACAGAACCCGAAAGAACTGGCTTTACAAATTTATGAACATTGGCACTACAACTCATAAAATATTGACAAAACCAAACGATGTGTTTAAATAAACCCATACTTGGTTGTTCCAATCCAGAGTCTAATCAAAACTGTATAAAACATTGATGTAGTGATGTCACCCATAGGTATCTGAAGGGCATTATTGAAGAATAAAATGGATGGAGCTGTGTGATCGTAGGTGGAGATCAGTAGCCTGGTTGTTGAAGTTAGCAGCAACCATCCACAAGTCACTCAAGTGGCCACATCTTTAAGTATACATGTGGTTAATTCTAAAAAATTTAAAGGAATGAGTAATAAAAAAAAATATAATATACTAACAGCTATATAGACAAAAATGACTCTGTATAATAGGGCGTCTGTAGCCAGTCTCTTAACAGCCAGCCAATGAATTATAGTTTAAGTCACTTCCATGTCGACTTTAAGAGAGAGACCGGAAGGTTTGCGGCTTGGATTTAATGGGGAACATTTTACAGTTTTTTAAAAAATCTAATTGAACCCAACCATGGATTGAAACAATCAAGCATTTTAAGCATTGTGTGTTCACCGTGATGCATGGTTTAAATACCTTAAACATATAAGCTGTAGCCCATTCTGATGTCAAGTTCAATGTCCCTTACTGCTGACCTCTGCATAGCAAATAGCACCCAGTCCTCCAAACCAACGGAGACAAATCAACCCTGTCATGTCCAAACCCGTCATGCTTCCATCTCAGACCTCACACAGACCCACTCTCCGCTCAGAGACCATGGTAAGACAGGATGTGTATTTGTGTGTGTTCTCGTGTGATGATAATGCATGTGTAAGGTCTGACTGGTTTTTATCTTTGATTGTTGCTTGTTTGACTCCCTGATTATAATTTGAGTTTTTGAGGCTCAAGAGGGACCACAAAGATGCAGCTTTATCCTCTCTGATTGCGCTGATGAAGAATCAGTGAGAAGAAGAGAGAAAGATGGATAGAACAGAATGAAGGATTTAGAAAAACAGAAATGCATTACCCTTTACGTATATAGTCAAACCTCTGTAAAATGCCTTTGATTGAACAATCTGACAAATATAGACTTGCCGGTCACTTCTTCGGTAAGACAACCAGACTTTCTTTATCAGATCACAGGGAAGCCAATCGCTTTGACTGTCCTTGTGACTTCTTAATTATATGAATAGTCGCTTGCCAATTTGTGGTTATTTTAGGAGGGTAACAAGAAGGACAAGTGAGGACAAGATCCTTTCTGCCTTGAAGTGTCTCCTCAGACTTTATTAGAGTCAATGATGTTGCAAGCCTGCTAATTCATAATTAAGATTTTAAAATAACATTAAAGGGACAGTTCATTCAAAGATAAAACATATTTGAGAAATTATTCATCATGTTTAAACCTTTTTGTCTTTATTTTTTATGTTAAGGACTTCAGAAGTAATTTTGAGAAATGCCATGTTTATGCAGTTGAAGTCAATGGGGGTCAATGTTGTTTGGTTGTTAAAATTGTTCAAAGTGTCATCTTTAGTGTTCTGAAGATGTAAGAAAGTCATGCAGGTTTGAAATGACAAGGGTGTGATTGAATAATGAAAATTAACATATAATATTGCTTTATCAATACTACAGTACAAATCTTTCAATCTATATCTCTAATATTAAAAGCTGCATAAGCAAACTACTGTTTTGTATTAGACCACAAAGGCCAGATGGTTTTCCTCATACATGATCCATTAAGGTAAACCCTCACTTTTAATACAAAGCCGTATAATTGAACATACCTCAGTGTTACTCAGAGCACATCTATTTGTTAAGCTCACAGGCGACTGAATACATATACAGGTAATCGACCTATTTAACAAAATGACACAAACCGAGTCATCATATCAGACTATAATTAGGTGGTATAAGCACTTTGTGTTTGTGTGTGTGTAATGTTGTGTGGTGTTTTTAAGACTCATCTACAATTACGTTTGTTTCAGCCCCCAGAGATGCTCAAACGGATGGTCACGTACAACACGTCCTTTAAATCCGGCAAGAAACAAGTAACTCATCATTGCGTAGTGTTACTCCTTCTCTTTCAAACCCTGGTCTTTGAGTGATGTCTGAGTGTGTATTTGAAGTGTTCTTTTTTTCTTCAGTAAAAAATCACAAGCACATTTTATTTTAATTTGTGGACATTTCCATTAATGTGTGCATTCTATTTATGCAGTGAAGAATGCAAATTACAGGTAAAACAACATGAGGCGTCCAATTTATACCAAGTGTTTTGAAGGATGGGCAACCATGCATCATCCTTCTATGTCTAGTTAAACAACATTTGGCACAATTTTAACAAACTTCTCATTTTTCAGACCTCAATCTTTCTTTTTCGTAAGAAAATTGCAAGAAGCATAAATATTAGAATACACTTATTTTACATCCTTTGAAGATTTTCATGTGATGTAATGATGATATTTTACAGCACCATGTGATGTTATCCTTTAGATTGCCTATGTGATTGCGATATTGAACTTTTTAAGGTAATACTGATTAAATCCAAAGCCATCCTGACACAGAAAAGGCTTTATAGATTATATACAATAGTCTTCTTCTGCTACGTGCGCTAAGTCACATCCAATCGTTCCCTTGCAATCATACCTTCATCTTCTTTGATTGAAAAGCAGCTGTTGAGGGTCTCTAATACACTATATAAATAGAAGAATCCATCTGAAGAGTGCATTTCATCATATGAGGATCTCTTTTATGACTTGTTGCTTTCGTGGGTGTTAAAGCTTGATTGATGGTGTTCTGGAAATGAAGGTCCATTGGTTTTGAGTGTGGGTACTGCTAGCATATGTTTGAATAAGTGGGCCCTTTGAATGAAAACCTATTTTGGTTGAACCCTTATTTGGATAATGGGGGCTTGGACCTGTGTGTGGTAAACCTTTGTAGGTTTAAACAGAAGTTGCACACATTTTTTTATTGCGTGGACACAAAGCCAATGAAAGTGAATGAGTTACCAACATTCTTCAAAATATCTGTTTGTGTTCTGTAGAAGAAAGAAAGTCACAAAGCATTTTAAAAGAGGGTGAGTTAATGTAAAAAAAAACAATTTTTTTGAGCAACCTATCACTGCAAGGATGAGGTTTATTTTGATAATGCTTTATTTTGATAATCATATAAATATATTTTTTGTAGAAAAAATTATATTTGTTCGTAAAAATAATTTTTGTCGTGTGTTTTATGCATAGTCCAGTAGGAATGGTGTCCGGTTGCTTCTCTGCTGACCAAATTTAAAAAGCCAATTAATGAGTTTTGATGGATTTAGTGGTTTAAAAGGTATTTTTATTGGTTTGATGGAAAATATAATGGTGTCTACTGGTGTGTGATGGATTCTGTAGGGAGTCCTTAGTTATATTAGGATAATTACCATACACAAAGGAATTTTGTTATGGTTTTATTGGAGATAGCTTATGGTATTTCAATGGAAACCATTACAATTTCTTTTCTTTTGTTTTTATGATCAGGGTTGCCAGATCCCCAGATTTCATGTTACAGTATACACCATTACAGCTTTTAAGGTTTTAATGAAAAACGTCCTGTGATCCAACCAAACAAATGAATATCCATTTTCTTACCATATCTTACTCTTCATTGTCATATTTTGGATAGTGTGGAACACTTGACAAATTTCAAACATTGTTTTCTTTTTCATGTATTCGCTTTGCAGGGATTCCAGAAATATGTGGATGATTATGATCCATATTCTATGGTACAGTTACCCTTAACACTGCCTTTTACAGTTTTTTTCTTTTGCCAGTTATAATTTTGTGATTTAGTCTTGTACATGTTTTTGTGGAATATTACTTGTGCTCGAAATGTCTTTGTGTGTTCACAGTTCACGGCTGAGCAGATAGCTGGAAGAGATGTGCGACTCCTAAGGATCAAGAAGGTAAATGAGAACATAAAAGAAAACTATTTGATTGAACATCTCTCAAAAAAACAACATTCAGATCGATGCTTTCTTTGATTTTTTTATTCTCTCATCTGTATTCTTCAGGACGGAAAGCTCGATCTTGCTATAGAGGGAGGAATCGACTCCCCACTAGGAAAGATTGTGGTGTCGTCCATCTATGAAGGAGGTGCGGCGGATAAACATGGTGAGTCATTCACAAACATTTTCAGTTGAAAAAAAATCTATAAGTTAATGATCAACACTATATTAATTTCCAGCTTTCTTCAGACCATGCAGAGGTTAATGGAATTTGCAGAATCAATGAAATGACGCATTACAAATAGTGTTTTTGAGTTTAATGTAACTTTTTTCTCTGTTTTGTCTCAGGTGGGGTTGTGGCCGGTGATGAGATCATGGCTGTGAATGGAAAGATCCTGACAGATGCGACGTTGGCTGAAGGACAGACCTCAATGGCTCAAGCCTGGAACAGTGGAGGGGTACAGCTCTCATTACAACAAAACAAAAAACATCCATTTAAATTCATTGATCTGGCCCAAACAACAGATGAAAACAACACAGATTATTATAAATAGTTTAATAATGCACATATATACACTAATGTTATAGCTCAGACATATTTAGATACAAGAAATCATAAAAATGTCAAGCGGAATATATGTTTATTATGAAACTCTTGATGTTTATTTCTTTATGTGCATGAACAGGACTGGATTGACTTGGTGATTGCAGTGTCGCCACCAAAGGAATATGAAGATGAAGTGTAAGTACATTTATTCTGCCTTAAAGTGTGTTACCCTAGAAATCTCATTTCAAACAAAAAATGTCAATGATCAGAAAAAGTAGTACAATGGTAAACTCATAAATAAAAAAATAGTGGACCTTGATGAGATAGGGTGGATAATGTGATTTATTGTCATATAGAATAAAAACCATTATAACAATTATAATTTTATATATAGTATATAATATATGCCTATAAAGTCAAAGACGCGTTAAACCTCAAGACTCGTTAAATTATATAATACATATTAAAATACATGTATGTATCAATGACACATTAATAAATATTTGTTTTAAATAGACAAATACATGCATGTCCATAACATCGACACAGATCATACATTAAATAATATCTGTTTAATGTAATGTATATAATATAAAATATAGTTATGGACAAATATATATATATATGCATGTCTATAACCAGAAAAACACTATGACACATTAAGTAAAAAAATTTTATATATGGTATATTATAAAAATATATTATATTGACTAAATATGGATGTCTGTGACCACGGCAAACATTATGACATATTCAAATATTTTTAGTTTATATAATGTGTATTTTTTTATTTTTACAATTAATTTTCATCAGTGGATACTTTTAAAAATAGATGGATCCCATTTTAATCGTAGAACTATTTTGTGTTATTGGATTATTAATACTTCATGTTTGGGATTTTTTACTTTGTCATATTTAAACTAAAGATGTTACAGATCTACCCATCCCTACAAAGAGAAAACAACATTAAAATGTCATATATTTTAAGCTCACAGCTAATACTGGCAGACATCTATTTGATCTCTGCATTTTTATTTCTACATTTCTTCTACATTTGTATTATAAAAATCATATTTTTGCCAACAGAAACACCCCAACCAAAATATTACAGTTTACTTAATCCCATTGTATACATGTAAGAAAAATATAGCTTACATATACTAATTTGAGAGATTATTGTGTCTATTTTCCATTTAAAAACTCTTTTGATTGACAGCTGTCAATGTAAATAGGCCAAGTGTAGCCTAGTCAATTATAGACATTGTCCATTCTCAGTTGTGCCAAATGTTAAAACCAAATAATATTAGAAAGCTTTCAATAGTGAACCCATCATCTGCTATGTCCTCAGCCCTAAAGCAGCATCAGTCAGACCCACTGAACAGAATAAGGGTTTCCAAGGCAGTGCCCATGTGTACAGACAGGGCTATATGCTTCAGATGCGACCCCCCAATCCCGCATCCTGATCTGCCACTGCCCCGTTGGTAAACCCCCAAATCCCTATGGGGTGAGCATTAGCCTCATGTACATGTGACAATCTCTTTGTCAATGCTCAATCCAAGATTTCTTAAATCTGGTGCCTTGATACTTTAATTAATTGAATTATTCTGACGTGATATTAGTTTGTTAATACTTAAAAAATATTACACTTTACATGCTGTGTACGTAAAACTGCAGTAGCTCTGATTGATGTTGTTCAAAGGGACTGTTACATGTCATGACACATGCATTGATTTTTGCTTCTTTGATCATAGCAGCATGCTACAGTTTTGTTGCATGGTTTTCACACTACTGTCTGAATTCGTGAAAAGACTGAGTCTCTGTATTAAATTGATTTTGATTCGGTTTGAAAGCATGCATACCAAGGATGGATTAGGGGTCAATAGGGCCAGGGCACTTCATTGGTGTCATTGCTTTATTGATCTTTTCAGCATTGTCTTTCACCATAGGCTCTCCCTGGACTATAATCCATTTTACAGATGTAAAGTCACTATTTTTTACTTTCACCTGTTGCATTTTTTATTGAATTTATTCTGTTGAACCATTGCAGTGCTATATTGCTTTACCACGATTGCATTTACATTTTATAAAAATGTATATTTAATATTTGTGTCGCTCTTTACAGAACATTCTTTTGAGGACCTGTCGTGGAAGCACAGTAAAGAGAAAATTTCATGACAAATCAGAAGACTTTGTTGCAGATAACTCACTTCTTGTGTGTTTATTTACTGTGCAGATTCAAGTGTTGCTTCATAAATGAAATAAAAACACATTTTGTATTAAATCAAGATTGTTGACATCTTTGTTGGTTAATGCAAAACACTAAACAAGCATTAAAATAAATATTAATGCTGGCCAACGATTTATCGCAATTAACTGCATTCAAAATAATTCTGTTTGCTTAGTATATATTTGTTTGTGGCGTTTTCCTTTTGTTTTTATAAACACATATGCCTACCCACAAATATATAAATTTAGAAATGATTTACATATTCATGTTTTTTACATTTATATCTAATTTAAAATATATACATATTTATTTATAGATTTTTTAGGGGTTAGAGAACCCCTATTGTATTTGCTATGATTATTATTATAACTTTGTCTGTGGTTGACAGATTTGCAAGGGCAGTTTTTCTTAGAGTTCTGAATCCATTAACTAAACCTTTCATACTATACTGAATCCAACTACACTACACAAATAATATTTCTACTTACGTTTTTACAAGAATTGCTAATATCTTCATGACCGTTAAGCGGATAGAGACAACACCGCCATAGGGAACACATTACCTTAGCTGGTTTGCCATATGTTTCACCAATTTTTTTTATCCGACGATAAAAACATCAAGATTGTTTTACAGACCCAGAAATAATATTGTGAAAACATAAAACAATCACTAACTCAATAACTCAAATGACCTAGTTTTGAACTTAATATAAATGATCTGCAACAAAATGTGTCAGCAACCAATGAGTATGAGGATGGACCTTATGTTAAATAATGTAATTGAGGTACTCAGGATTCTTTGTTAAAGCATACGAATGCAGGTTTTTAAAATGTTCCTAATAGGGAAAATATTAATATGACAATGTAACACTGACTGACAAATTGACATTTTTAATGTAATTTTACCTATCACAATGAAGACAATACACAACCTGTTTTTTTAATCAGCTTAAAGTCAACTTTATTTTCCACACAGTTTATGACATGCAGTTTGCAGTTATATGATGCAAACTTAAAATCCTTTTTGAATGAATTTGATCAGCTTGGTCAAAATGCAGTGATAGTTTACTTACAGAAAAGAGAGCCTGAGATTTTTTAAACATAAAAACACATATATTTATTAGTTACCATTTTTTTGAGTGATCATCATCACTTCATTTCATAACAAATATATTGTTTTGGATAAAAATTCAGTCATCTAACTCAGTAATGGTCACTTTGTTTGCTTGACGCATGCTTATTTTCTCTAGCTTCTTCATGACAGATTTATACTCTTGATGCCACTCGTCTGATTCTACGACAGGAGTGGACTCCAGGAACTTGTATGCATCTTTACACTCAATGCTGAAGCATTTCGTCGCTCTCATGCAGCCATGTCCAAATTTCTTCCAATACTGAAAAGTATGAGAATAATCACAACACTTTTAAAAAAACATTATAATGATACAAATCAAAGGACAGCTTCCCTGTTAAATGACTCAATCACTTGGTATAATCTTGTAAATAATTATACCTCTTCGGCTGTTTCAATAGATTTCAGGAAGTCATTTGTAGCGTCATCCATGTTGAGGTTAAAGATATCCTCTCCAACAAAGGTTTTATTTCTCAGCGAGTCCAGAAGTTCCCCCACTGATAACCAGAACTTATAAAGCTGAATGAGAATTTGCACGATTTGAGAAAGGCACTTTTGAACATTCTTCAGATGGATAGGGTCAGGTATAGTACCTAGAGAGACAATACAAGGGCAAACTCAAATTATCATCATCTATCTTGTTCAATTCAAACAAACTTTAAGTCTGAGATGTAAATATTTCATTCATGAGCTTTGATTATGTCTCACCCTCTTTTATGTTCAAAATTGACAACTTTAGTTGCAGATCCATCATCTTTACTTGGATGTCCCATTCTTTGTTTCTCAGGTCTGATTTCTCAGAAGAGAGTCGAGATAAATCATTGGTGAGAGCTTCGGTTCTAGCAGTCTCACCAGGGGAAGTTGCAGTGTCATAAATATACTTAATGATCGGCCCAATGAATGGCACCATTGAAGCCAGAATACTCATACTCTTACTTTTACGACAAACTTCACTGACATGATCATGTAGCTCAGAATTTTTCTCTTGAATCCTTTCCTCAGTTTGGCCAATTTCCTCCTGATTTATCCTGAGCGTATCTTGAAACTTGGCCATCATCAACTCTAAACTCTTGATCTCATCAGATTTTTTTTTTTCAATCTCTGATTTTTCAGTAATGACTTCACTGGTGCATCTAGACACATCCTCGTTGTGTTTCTTAAAACTGATAATATGAAATGTCAGATAAATAATTAGCTCATCATTTCATGTGAATCCAAAAATGTAAAAATAATGTTCAAAAATATTTGGTTTATTTAATATTTTCCATCATATTACCGTTCTATAATTTCTCTCACTCTCTCAACAATGTCATTGATCCATGTTCTGGCTTTCTCCAGATATGTCTGAGCCAAAATGTTTTGATTCTTTTTAACGCTAAGCCTTAGCATGGGCAACAGTGAAGAAACTAAATCATCACTTGTGGTTGCGCACTGAAAGACAACAGAAAAGTAACTTGATTTATCAAAGAATGTTTTACAAGTGTCCCAGGCTGTGCCTGGACAACATATTTGAATTACAGACCCAAAGATCTTCAGACTTACCTTCAGAAGAAGAACTTCAGAGTCGACAAAGAGAACTTGGGTTGTCAGAGCATGCTGTCTCAGAAGCCTCTCCGCCGTTGGGAAATGGGCCAGAGAGAGGTAAGAGAGATGATAGAGCAAAGCTGTACGCTCAGCAGCTGGGAGAAGTTCCTCAACAAACTCAGGGCTGTTTGTTAGATCTCTGAGCATCAAATCTGTGGAAATGTAACATATGCTGTTAAATGATGCATTGACATTGAAATTTACTCAATTTTATTAAAATTTAACCCACCCCTTCTTCCTGCCATTGTGTACTTAGAAATATCTGAAAGACACATATAAACACAAAACAAATTATTTTATGAGATTCTGAGGTCAAACAAAGATGTATTGAGGAGCTCACGAATACTAACCTGTAAGATGAACAATGCTTAACCCAAGATAGAGTAACTATCTCCGCACTGTGAATTTATACCTACCTAAAAATTCTGGATTGGTGCCAATTGCGTGGGGGACTGGATTTTCTTGTATTTCCAGAATTACATTTCTCTCTCCACCCATTTGGTTTACGTTAACAATTTCATGCATGGATTTGGTTGATGCTTTAATCGAAAGCGAATTAAATTGCATTGTACAATTACAATATACATTGCATTGAATTTTTTGATTCAGAATATGTGCAATCCCTGTGATCAAACCCATGTCTCTGGCATGGCTATAACCCTGCTCTAACCACTGACAAGGACATGGAACAATTCTACTAAATCTGTGTATATTATCTGTTATTCTCAATATGTACCTTTGCATCAAAATTTGGGGTATCTGAGCACTGCAATTATGATCTTGTTGTACTTTCAAGTTTAAAGGAAATAAATCAGCAATGCATTTTGAACAGAAAGTGCATTCTCTGATGTCTCCAACCCATATTAACACTATACTTTGAATAAAGTTACATTCTTTATGTTAGAATGTAAAACTAAACCCTCTTTATTACCATCTGACCTTTTGAAGTTTTTTTTAGCAGTACACATTTTATATAATATCAAACGCATACATAATATAGTCAGGGCCTGGGTGTTCAAGTGTTGGACTCTTGATTCCAAGGTTGCTGGTTCAAAACTCGGTACCAGCGGTGATACCACAACTGAGTTGAGTCCCTTGACCAACTGCTCCCCACTGCACCGGGTGTGTGTTCACAGTGTGTGTCGGTTCACTTACTTTGTGTGTACACTTGGTTAAATGCAGAGCAAAAATTCCAAGTATGTCACGTCACTTATACGTCACACACGAATTCATATACATAATACTGTCTCTTGAAAAGAAAAGCCGACAATTGACTACAGGTATTTACATTTTGTCATTTTAGCAGATGTTTTATCACCAAAGGACAAAAGCGTCACATGCCTTATGCCCAAAGATGCAACCCTACATTCTTCTTTTAACATATTTGTACTAAAAAAAGCCAAAACCTGTCCAATAACAGGTTTAACATGGTACCAAACCAAATCCTTCCTCAGAAATAAATCTCATGAAGCTAGCCACAATGTCTGAAGTAGTATTTGTCTATAGAGTATTTCAATAGATCTTGTTTTAAAGACTCAAATTCAACAGTCTATGGTCATGATCAGACAAAAGTATGGTACAGATCTGGAATGATAGCATGTTTTCATATAATTTCTTCTATTTTTCATAATGTTTTTTTATATGACTAATGTATGTGTTATAATATGATTACTGTAAAGCTGTTATTGTTATGTATGTATTGTTGTGTGTTTATTATATTAAAATGCATCCCCATAATGTGTCCCATCTTTTATGTTTAAAAATATTTTTGCAACAATAAGCCCACTAAATGAGTTTCTCTGTTCAGATAGCCCTCATTTACGAAAAGGAGACCGGTGTTATACATCATGTGGACAAAGGTGTAATTCTTGTTTTTAAATTTCTCACTATCTCCAAATTTTGATCTGTGTTTGCCTAAATGTGTGAAATTATAGATATCTGCATATATAAACTTAAAGGAGGGGTATCACACTGCTTCATGCATTATAAGTGCTTTATTCTTATATGTTGTGTTGTTATGTTCACCGTACATTTGTTCGAATTCAACGCATGACATAATATTTCTCTCCTACATCAACTTGTTTTGCAAAGCTTCTTTCAAACATTCAATCTATCACCAGTAGATCACCAGTTCGTTATTGGCCATAACTTTCTTTGACATCTATTGTATGGACACAAAGCAACAGAGATATATATATATATATTAAAAAAATAGAAACAGGACTACAGGAGCATGCCTTAAAAAACTTTACTTCTAAGCTTCTGTCGAACAAGCAGAAATATCTATGCTCCTGTACACTTGTTTGTACATTGGCTCGGATTTCTTTTATCATTTTGAAATAACATTACAAAAAATTGCTTCATTTAATAATACATAAAAAGTCATCTAAACGTTTACGAGTCTCCTGTGTGCCCCATAAAAAACAATGAAAAAAATGTATTTACTCTTGAAACTTCATCCAAAATACAAAACAAAGGATTTGAAAGGCTTTTGTCACATACATGTGCATAGGCTGCAGACTGATTGATGGGCTCAGAAATGCTTCAAAGTTGATGTATGTGACACAACCTGTTCAAGATTTTCCACTGTTGAGCCCATATTGTGCTCATAAGCCTTTGCTGTCGTTGCACATCATGCCTCTTGCATTCAATTCTGCTGATCCATCTTTCTACCAAAGTTCTGTTGCACATTTAGAATTACTAGATGAATACAGGGGAATACATTGCGAATGATTCGACAATATCAAACATGGAGAATAAACCAGGCTTTATTGAAGCTTGGGGTTTGCAGATGTACAGCACATCCATTTTGCTGTACTTCCACTGATGGCCTGCTGGGTACAGCAGATGGTTATATTTTCTTTTTCTGAGAACCTACATCAGTAATGTCACCTCTGATGGTTACATATATGTTTTATATATATCAACAAGCTTATTAAAGTGTTGCTGTGCAGCACATGTGCTTATGTCCCCCTATATAACCCTTTGTTCTTTAACTCTCACCTGCGGATTGGAAATGTTATTACATTTTTGTAATGCATCTGTATGTAGCTCACAATGCAAAGCCATTCTTTAGCAGACTCTAAATGTCCACAAAACAGAATTATTCAGTATGTATTTCTATTAGTAATTTATTTTAATGAATTCACTTGTTTTCTTTTTGTATCATGGCAAGGCAACTTCATATATATTGCATGTGTCATTCCCAGATGCTTGCCTTAAAATTATAGACAAAAATGAAATGATAGACAAAGATAATCCATAAAGCACAAGACAATGGATGGACTGAAAAGATCCTAATAGAATCAAAACAAGATCAAAGGAAACATGAGTACTAAAAGTATTGTTTTCTTTAATAAGAATGAAATCAAAGGCTTACTTAATAAAAAAATATTAACTTAATAAATACATACATTATTTCTTTGTCTTTCTAAAACCAATATAATGGATAAAACCTCAAATCAAGACATCATGTGTCTGTCATTCTTCTTTTTGCTTTGTTCTATGTCAAATCAAATTCAAGAGTAGAATTTCTCCAATTCCTCATCCTATAGAAAAATAATGCCAATCCATATTCTGTTGCATTCAAACCACACACCCTATAGTCTCATTCCTATGGCACACAATATGAGCTCTTTGTTTGGAGGTGGTAGGATTCTATTGTGATGACGACATCGACAGCAGCAGTCCTGATTGGCTAATTTCCCCAAGTCACAATTCCATACCTGTCGAATTGGGGTCATACACTCATAGAGAATGTATAGTGGGTCACATCCTTATAGGATTTGTGTCGATGATGTGCAGTGTATAAGATCTCCTGAAGTGCAGCCTATAAAACCCAATCATGTCATATGGATGGTTAATATGGAAATAGAACATTTGGATTCGTTTTGATCCAGGATCAATGGGAAAGGCTCATTCTATTGTGTGTGATTGACACATGGTTGCATTGCTCTGTTTGATCTGTGATCGATCCCATGTTGGTCTTGCTGTCTGCGTGAAGACTGGATGAACTGGATCCCATTCCCAAGTTTGGGATCGATGTTTGGGAGATTATTCCCGGACGGATTTCTTTAAGGAATTTTCAGCACCTTGGTCAGCTCCTCTGAGGATGAAGTCCACGTGCATTCTTCACTTTCTCCCCTGATGAGAGGGACATTTACTGGATCTGACGTCATCACATGAGGATTTGGGAAGACCTGGAATTTCGACATGATGATCACACGATACAGACCGGTATGCGATTTCTATATGCTTTACAGCTATATGGGATGGGGATCGAAGCCCCTTATGCCATACCTATAACCTATACATTCCAGATGTATGCTCCTTATTTAATGAAGTTGTTTGAAAAACCACTAAAAATGTGTTCAATATACTTTTCCGACAGGGAAAAATGTTTTAACCTGTATAAATTGTTGACAAACACCACATGGTTGATTCCATACATTTTTTGAGTTGTGCAGAATAAACCTGTGGGAATAAGAGAACATATGCGCATGCGCCGTTCTGTTTCAATAGACCATAATATCAATATACTACATATCATCAGAAATCATATCTCACAGGTATATAGTGTAAACCCTGGGTGAACAGAATGTGTTCATAAAGACAAATGATGCTCACACATAAGAACAAAAAGAATTATTTATGCAGGAAATGTATTATATATTTTATATCACATAATGATGGACAGGAAATATTGTGAGAAGAATGTTGTAATATCATTTTAAAACATTTAAAATATCAGTGCTTCTTTAAATCTTTAGGTTTATAAATTTTCAAATTTTCAAGTTTCAAATTTTCAAATGTTCAAATGTTCAAATTTTCAAATTTTCAAATTTTCAAATTTTCAAATATTTAAAATGTGTTACAACACAAACTTTATTACATCTTCTGATAGGCTTATACTTCTTCAATTTCCCCCATTGCACACAACAGTTTTTGCTGTATTTTGGGATGTTTTGTTGATAGGTTTGTGAATGCCAAGGGGTTTATATATGTTTGGATGCAAAACAATTTAAGATTTAATAGATAGATAATAGATAATGATTTTGCTTTAAACCCTACAAATAATCTTAAATGTCTGGTTTGTTGGAAGTAAATGGAAAAGCACAACAAACAATGCTTTGTTTAATCTTTTGGTTGCTTGTCAGAGTTAAGGGCTTTTTACATCTCAATTCTTCATATCTACAATCTTTTGTCATTGGAGCATCTTTTGAATGATGTATGGCTCTGGAGAGGAAGTGGGGGATCTTTAACATTGCCTGCTCTACATTTAACACATTTTAATTCCATGTGAGAGTATTTTTGTTGTGCATGACAACTGAACTTTTTTTATATTTTCTAAATAATCCACCCAATACATTTGGCTGGGTTTAGGGCAGTTGCTTGGGTGTTGCTATGCATTTTTCTCAAGGGTTTTGTGTGGATTGTATGCACATGTTAGGTTGTTTTAAATTAACACATTAAAATTGAATGGGTACTTTTATTTTCAGTTATCCACATTCTTCAAAATACCTTCTTTTATTTTTTCCGTCTGTTGAAGAAAAGTTTAAATTGACAAGAGGTTGAGAAAATGTTGCCAGTTTTTTTCATTTTAAGTTGAGAGTTGCTTACGGTCCCAAGTCAAAATGCCCACTCTTGAGTTATTCTATTCTGGTCCCTAAAGTTTGCATGTATTTAGTTTAAATCTTCCGCATAAGACAGATTTTATTGACCTCAAAGATAAAACTCGAAATAAATTCAAATTGGAAAACCATAACCATCTCATTATCATTTAACTGAATTATATATATATATATATATATATATATATATATATATATATATATATATATATATATATATATATACATATATTCACACACACATATATATATACCATATATACCAGTGTTTATATGTTATATATATGCACATACAGTCAATATAAAAAGAGTTTGATTGATGGGCATTATTTTTAGATATTGGCGTCTGCGTTGTCGATTGACAAAACAGTCTCTTTCATGTCCCAGATACATACAAATCATTTCTCCTTCTACCTCCTCATACTCTAGCTTCCCACCATTCTTTACATTTCTATAGAATCAAATTGAAAGCATCCTGATTCCCGTGCATCAGTTCAGTGCCCCTCAACATCTGTTTCATGCCAGTCATGCATCTCTCTGTGATGTGCATGGCGGTTTCTGATGCTTCAAATCTCTCCACTAATGCAAGCACCCCCACCCCCCACCTTCATCATGCTGTTTCTCTCTCTCTCTCTCTCTCTCTCTCTCTCTCTCTCTCCTCTCTCTCTCTCTCTCTCTCTCTACTCTCTCTCTATCTCTCTTTCTCCCTCCATCACACTTTCTGCCTCTCATACACACACTCCGCCATACAGCCAACCACCTACAAGGTCAACTCTGATCAGACACCACAGCAGAAGCAGATCCCGTCCGGAGAGTGTGCATGTTTGCACACGAATGGAGGTATTTTTTGTGTGGCATTAAACTGCAGTGGTTATGAAAAGCATGCCTGTGAGCCGTGGAATCCGATGCAGGCGTCCTCCTGTCGGCGAGCCCCTTTTCGGATGTCCCTATCCAGTGCAGAACTGGAGCAGTTATCCTGCCCTACCTGTGCTGTGACTCACTTCAGCTTATATCTCCATCAAGGATGTAACGGTTCATCTGCAGCTATCCGTCTTGATTTCCTCCAGGGACAGATTATGCTCTGAGATTGTTTCTTTCTGCTCTTCCTCCCTCTTCTTCTGTCTTGGTCTTTCTTCTGTCGGATCCCCTCAGAGACCAGACACCAGCATGTCCTTGGCGTTCTGCGGCAACGAAAACAACACGGCCGCGTACAACGTGGACGCCGGCGTTCTCAACAATGGCTGTTTCCTGGATGCCCTCACGTTGGTGCCGCACGTCTTCCTGCTCTTCATCACTTTTCCTATACTCTTCATTGGTGAGTGTCAAAGGCAGGTGAGCACTTTAACACGTGTCTGATGAAATAACTGAACACACAACTAGACTGTTCTAGTTAGTTGTAAGTATGGTCAAAATAATTTCAGGATGGTTAATTTGCCAAATGGTCAAAGACTATTCAATAAGTATTACAATGATTTAATTCTGTCTTTAAGAATGTTAATGGGAATGTTATTACAAGGATACATGCTGCACAATGTATTTGGCCTTGAGAAGTGATATTCCAGATATGTGGTTTGGCAAAGAACTGCTAGAGCTGAAGATATGTCTCAACAACCTGCTGTAAGGAATCTTGAAATGTAACACAATCCAACCTGACCTTTGTTGTGGAACGTACTGAGCACAAGCTGGAGCTGTCATCCTGTCAGACACGCGAGTTACAGGAACTTCTTCTTGACATACCAGAAGAGTCAAACTAAAACAAAACTCATTGTGCAATTTGAGGGTTATGTATGTGACAAACTGTACAAACTCTAAGAGTATATGGTACCGCCATTGATTCACATTGAACCATGTATTTTACGAGATGTTTGTTTTAAACTAAAAAGGACATACAAAACAATTCGACAAACGAAATAAGTTTCTCTTATAAAAAATATTTTTTAAAATTATTTTAAAGAATATAGGTGGTCATGCATGTGACCATTCTGAAAGTTACACTTTAAGAAACTTAAAGTTTTTTACTATACTATAGATCATTTACTATACTATTTGAAGTCTCTCCTCAAGTTTTTAAATTATGTTTTACTTTTGTGCAGGATTTTCACTGTCAAGCAAGGGCTATTTTCAGGATTGTCACATCCATAACGTTACACACTCTTCATGAATAGACATAAAAAAATGATAAAGATAGTAACCATTTCATTCTTTTTTAAAGAAAATTAAGCATTAAACCAGATATTTTTCGGATGTTAACATTTAAACACCACGTGTTTATTAAAGCATAAATAAAAACATATTCATAGTTTTATCGTGTCACCGTCATAGCGTTGAAATAGCTCAGACCTCATATTTAAAGCACAAAAATGTCAATCATTGTTGAAAATATTTTTTCATGGTAAGGTGAACATTTGCACGGAGTTGCTGATATAACTCAAATGTAAGCTTAACGTACATTGGTTTTCACTTTGCTTCAATTTTTCCAGCAACTAGTCTACTGAAAAGGTGTCAAACAAAAGCAAGCAAATGCAGTACAGCAGAGCTGAATGAAACTAATAGAAATTAATTGACTCAATACTAATTGAAACAAACTATTTGAACACCGAATACTGATACAAATATATTTGTTTGAAGACAGTGTTTTTGCTGTTGTGAGATATTTTCAGACCACTCACTACACCAAACAGAACCTGAGTGTCATGCCATTGACAAAGAGCTATCTCCAAGTGTTGTTATCATCTAACATGAGCACTCTCACAGAAAGTGTGATTCATCAGCACACCAATTCCAGTTATATCTGTCAGGGACCGGAGAAAAAAACAATTATAGTATCTAATATAGTATTTAATATGCCATACGTGTTGCTTGTAAGCTGCCCTGGAATCCAATTCCATGCATCCCTACTATCCTGCTCTCCTGCATATGTATAAAAAAATTAAATATATGTATAAACAATATAGTTTCTCAAGGAAATGTATATATCGGTTTCTGTCAGAGAAAAAAATTGTGTGACTCCTACAAGCTATGTACAAATGTTTAATCATTGTACTGCAGGCTGGGGAAGTCAGAGCTCCAAGGTGCACATCCATCACAGCACATGGCTGCACTTCCCAGGACACAATCTCCGCTGGATCCTCACCTTCATCCTGCTGTTCGTCATCGTCTGTGAGATAGCTGAAGGCATCGTGTCTGATGGGTAAGATCTGTCTGTATGTCTGTCTGTCTCTTTCCCTCTTGTAAGTTGCGTACAAGTAACCAATGAAAGCTGAGCTCGTACGTTTGGTAAAAGTGAGCGCCATGCATGAGGTGATCAGTTGACTATCCATACTTTTCTGTTGTTCAATGGAATTGTGTTTTTTTTCTCAGGTTTAACCAGTCAGTGCACCTGCACCTCTACATGCCATCTTGTTTGGCCTTCATGGCTGCCATCACCTCAATAGTTTACTATCAAATCATCGAGACCTCCAACTTCCCCAAACTATTGCTGGGTAGGTGGCTTTTCTGATGTTACCTGTAAAACCGAGCTTTCTGTTTTTGTATGTGCACTGCAAATCTATGATATTACAAACCAAGTTTTAAATTTGAAAAAAGTTTTGGAATGAATGTTCATGCATCAGTTTTAATATGCATTAAAACAAACCATGTGCAATTTTTTATTTCGAAATAATGCTGTAAACAATGCACATTGAAAATGAAAACTATTAATATCATCAAGCTCTCTTTTGTTTAGTTAATGATACTTAACTCATTCATATGTTTAGTCATTTGTCATTCCACCTAGGGATTTCCCATGTTCCTAGAAAACATATCGTCATGCGCACTTACAAGAACAATGCTATACTTTCTTGACGAACTAAAATATGTAAAATTAAGTTTGCATACATTGGTTCAATGTGACAATGATTCAATTACATTTCATCACTGTTGCCTCCTTACCCTGCTCAGAATGATGATGCATATGGGGTCAACAAGTCATAACAATAAGGAACCATGCTCCTAACTAAACTAATTTTAATATCGACGGTCAATATTTTGTGTGTAAGGGACAAACTTATCAAGCACGGGAGGAATTTCTAGAATTTTTAACAACATGGGTTTGCAATAGCATACATGATATGGCTTCATTGGTCTATGTTTCCTCATCAGACAAATAATGCAGACATGAGACTGCATTGCAGTGCATATTGGTCCTTTATACTCGATGGACTGAAGCACTGGTTTCATTTTAAGAATTAATTCTGTGGTTTCTGAATTGACAGATTCTATTTAATAACTTCTGAATGCTGTCAAGTTTTTGCAGCAGTCACATCGACCACATTAAGCCTTGCAATCTTAGAGTAATGTGTTTGAGGGTTGCAGTGCCCTCACAAGAGCTACTAACTGCATTTATCATCTCCTCTTGTAACATCTGGTGTGATGAGGTGAGAAGCCATTTCAGAAAAAATCGTAGAGACAGACGCCTTTTATATTAGTGTGTGTGAAGAATGGGGGTGAAATTATTCTCTGTCTCACCCCGTTCAGTTGCTCTCAAATGAGCTTTTTAGAGAAAGGTGATGCAAACTGCATTTCAGACTTAAAGTCTATTTAGGAGCGGTTGAATGTAAAGTAAATTATTACTTTATGATGGAAGGTTTTTTTCATTATACTCAAAGAGGTTTTCCAAGTATTTCACCTGTCGGTAAATACATAGTGTTTTTTTCTCCAGCTTTGCTGATTTACTGGGTTCTGGCGTTTGTCACAAAAACCATCAAGTTTGCCAAGTACACAGAGCATGGCATCGGCCTTAGACAGCTGCGGTTTGGTATCACAGGTTTACTGACCGTGCTGTATGGCTTGCTGTTGGCTGTGGAGATCAACGTTATCCTAAGGAGGGTAGGTGTTTATTTTATTTTAAGACCATACAGAATTAAATTCACAATTTCAAAAAGACAAGATATGCCAGTTCTTCTTAAGTGTTTCTTGTTTAACAAGGCCTTGAATATAACTCTTAAGACTTCTGTGATGACAAGTGTAGACCATCAAATCTTCCTTCAAACTTTTTCTTGCTGGTAACGCCAACAGACCGAGATACCATAAATACAATAAAATAAATTAATTTTTTAATCATTAAGTTAAGAATTGCGATAGCAGTTTAAAGGGTAGACACTTTATACAAAGCAACACGCATTACATTCTTACTTTTGCTTATATAATGTTTGATTTATTAAAAACCAAAAAGACGCAAGAAGAATTACTGCTGTTTTTATGTAAGGGTTTTTTGAGTAATCTGTTTTGTTGCTGTTTTTAGGGATTTTATTTATAGCACTTATAAATGATTGATCTTTGCTCTAGGGCTTTGACCCCTCATACATCCGATCTAACACTTGCTCACAAAATAAAACCTGTCAGGCTCTCTGACATGGCTATCAACAAACAGGCAGCACGTCACATTTTATCTCATGATGTTCTTCATATGCCGAATTTTCCTACGTCATATTTTGGTAACCCTGAACACTAAGATGAATTTACATTTATCACAATATGATTTCCTACAATAAAACAAAGAGTTCATTTGCAAAAACACATTTCTCTGTTTTCACCATTTTCCAAATTCATGTCTTTTTCATTCATTTAGAATGACCAAATCTAAAAGCTAACGAACAAAAACGCAGAACTGAAGCTCATTGTGTCACATTGCTTGTGCAGTTAAAGGTACTTCGGTTGAAAACGCTTTAGAAAACAGTCAGCCCAAGTACTAAAACCACATTGTAACCAATTATGTTTTTGTTTTGGAAAAGAATAAACATTTTAGCACAAAATAGCATTTATGCACTGGGACATACTAACACGAAACAGAAGTATCACATGTTTCGTTATGATATTGAGATTAATAACAGTTACACACATAAAAAAGCTCAATGATTAAAAAAGTATTTATTCATGTATTATTCTTCTGTAATGTTTAATGTAAACTTATATTAATTTATTTAGTAAAACGTCTGCTATTGAATTGTTTTAATCCAGTTGAACATCATAAAACCGTCCCCTTGGCGTATATTGTGGGCAACATTCTCATTTTTCTGAACTTTGAATTTCTAAAGTATATATTAGATCACTCGGGAATCTTTCGTACACATTTTTAGTAACATACTTTGTTATGTGACATACTAATTCTTTTTTCGAATACCTTTTATTGGAGCTAGTATTACAATTGGGACACAGGGAAAATACATTCAAGTGGAAATCAATGCAAGTGTCACTGTTGATTTCAAACACCAATAATCGTATCAGAAATCGGTTACCCCGCCTTTACGTTGGATTGCTAACTAAGCGTTAATTTAATTCGTGAAGGTGTTCTGTTCTAAGAACACACAACTGTCTATAAGAGTGTATTTGAATATTTTAAGTTTTTCTTCTCAGTGTCTTCTCCTGTGTTTCCACAGCGCTATGTGTGTTTCGCTCACACCACTGAGGTTAAGCCCCCGGAGGACTTACAGGACCTAGGGGTGCGTTTCCTTCAGCCGTTTGTGAACCTGCTATCTAAAAGCACATACTGGTGGATGAACACATTCATCACCTCAGCACACAGACGCCCCATCGATCTGAAGGTCATTGGCAGGCTGCCCATCGCCATGAGAGCTCTCACCAACTACCTGAAGCTCCGCGAGGCCTTTGAAACCCAGAAGGTAATGAGAAAGTATGATGTTTTTTCGACGGAAAATCTTTTCCATCTTTTTGAAACCTTAGGTCTTCAAAGTGAATTTTGCCATGTATTGCTTTCGTTTTGATGATAATGATGTGTGAAATTAGTTTGTGTCATAGGCTGCAGCAAGAAAGATGTAAATTATTGGTTTCATCAAAACACTAAGGAATAAATATTCCTTTTGTGCTGGAAAACAGTAACATCCTGGCACATCCTGAAGTAAAGGAACTCAGCAGAACTCAGTGCTCGTGGGAATAAAGAAGGTGTTGTTTGTTTGGTCACGTTAGTGTGTGTGCGCTCACTTACTGTAGCTCCAGGTAAACGGATATTTAGAAGGATTGGCTCACATGACAGTTCTAGCATGCGTGATGTCGGGCACGTCTCGCGTTCTTTTGAAAACTGGCTGTGACAAATGCTGAAGATGATTGATATTTCAGTGTAATAGATCAGGGGTTAGGATGTGTCATGCTGTGCACTGAATGTCATATATAGGGTTGGACTGAAGATATCAGCATAAATGAGGCACATCCAATTTATAGTAAAGAAGGATTCTGAGTGACCTTTTATTAAGCTCCGCCCCTTCTAGAAACTGATGCTTGCTCAGAAAAGCTTTATAGCAACAAAGGGAATGAATATAAGGTCAAGGTGTTTAAAATACCTGATTTTTATGCATTCGTCATTTTATACCCAGAACTCTTGGTTTATGCAAATGACTGTGCTAACAATCATCATAAATATAAATGTATAAATTTGTAAATTATAAGGTTGATTATGTAACTGCAGCTCTTGCCTACACTTCCAAACATGTTTACATAATTTGACTATTTTTCAGATATTTTAACATACGTAATGCATATACAGTAATGTATTTATTATATATTTATGTATTTATAAAATTAGCTTTATCTATTATTTTCTTCCGTCCCAGCTTTTAAAGAATTGTATTTTTCTGACATTTTGCATAGTATTCGAATTTAAAGTAGAAAGTATTTATGACAGAACACTTCATATTGGCAATGTATATACTTCAATAACAGGTTAATAAAATTATTAAAATCAATAAATTACAAAAACATTATTCGAGAAACAAAAGGTGAATAAAAATGAAATATTTTTACACTAAAATGATGATTTTAATTGGTTCATGGGGGTTTAAATGCACTTTATTTCTTTTTTAATTTAGAGGCCCTATTGCCCTCAGCCCCAGGGAGCCAAATCTATCTGGACTGCCCTGCGCCAGGCATTTGGAAGACCCCTCATTCTGAGCATTACGTACCGTTTCCTGGCTGATCTCCTTGGATTCGCCGGCCCACTCTGCATCTCAGGCATCGTACACCACATCAGTAAAGAAAACCACACTATCCTGGCACCAGTAAGAAAATGTCTCTTTTTATTACAGAGCCATACATCCGACTCACCCACAAACTATGTGTTGCTTTAGCATTCCTTAAAAAATAACATCAATATATTGCATTGGGAGACAGTGTGAGACACCCTGTTGAAAAAGAGGTTATGTCTTTTAGTCCAGCTTTGATGCCCTTTTTATGCTAATGTTGTTATAAATGTTGAGACGGTTGGCAGTTTTATACATTTAAAATTGACAATCTTTTCCCCTCTGAGAAGATGGACCAAATATATTGATGACCCACCTTGCTGTTGATGTTTGATGAGATGGATCTTAAGATCATTAACAGGAGATCAACATATAACGTCAAACTTCTTGTTTTAATAAGATAGAAATCAAGGAAAGAAAGGAACTGCTTGTCAAGCCATCTTCTCTTTGTTTTTTCATGTAACATTTTCATCTTGTGTTACATAGCGTCTTTATCGTCTTGCAGCTCTTATCAAATATAAATGAGTTGAACTGCGTGCTGTCTGGCTGTCATGGCTGGATTGTTGCATGACACTGTGATCCATTTCACTACATGGAGACTGTGTTAGAGCAAGACATTAAAATACAGGATAGATAAACCTAAGATATTTGTTGTGCATAATATCTTTTATCTACTAAAACACTGAGATAAGGACGGTGTCATTGGTTTTTATGTGCGATGGAATTCTTAAGGCTGAAATTAGCAAGTAAAAGGAAAATATTAAGGCTATTACTCGTACAAAATACTACCATTTAAAAGTTTGGGACCATATTAAACTATAAAAAATAAAACATGTTACATTTGATCATCTTAAGTGTCGTCACCTTTCGACTAAAATTGCAGAAATGTTTTCATGCCATTTTATCAAGCTGCTTTTTAAGGTCTCACCCTGGAATGCTTTAAAAAAATTGAGGATTCCCTGTCCATTGCGCGCTTTTATTAAATGTTATTTTTGGAATATTCATTCAAAGTCACCCATTTCAAATGCATAACAAAATAAAACATGATAAACTATATACTTTTGTCTTGTAAACTCATTTTAGACATTTAGGCATACACCTTCATATAATAACCTTTTTTTAGAATAATGAGAAACATTTCACTCTTGGTTCAGTAATTTGGAAAATGGCGGATGTAGAATGCAATAAGTAAACCTATTGTTTCTTGTTTAAGGGGCCTGTTCTTGGTTTAATTGACTCATTTGCTGCTGTACTAATTTTTAATTATAATTACGGTTGGCTTTTAGAATCACAATGAGTTTTCTGTTTTTCTGTAGAAGCTTGTAACTACCACTTTTTTCCAAAATTGCAAATATTCACCTTTTAGTATTCCATTTGTCACAACACAGATTGAACATAAATCTATGTCCGAAATAATTGACCAAATAATTGTCCCAAAAATGTAAAATAATATACTGAAATATAGTGAATAACTGAATCAGCCTTATCTCATTTCAAACATCTGTGACTTTCTTTCTACAAAGCACAAAAGAAGATATTTTGAAGAATATTGGCAACCACACAACACGGCGCAGGCTGACTTAACAAAACCATTAATACATTTATTAAGATATCTGGCTTAAGGTGTCAAAGAAGAAAGAGTTAATGACAGGATTATGGGGAAAGGGTTGAACCATCTAATTTGATAAGATGATAATAAATCTTTAGAATTTGGCATCAAATTTATCCAAAGCATAACCAAAACCACGTTTGCTAACTTGAGGGCGGTTTGCTGTGTTGCAGGTTCAGCATCTTGGAATCTATTTCATCTCCTCCCGAGAGTTTCTCGCAAATGCATATGTCCTAGCCGTGCTGCTGTTCTTTGCCTTGCTCCTCCAGAGAACGTTTCTCCAAGCATCCTACTATGTTGCCATCGAGACGGGAATCAACCTTAGAGGAGCCATTCAGGTCAAAACCACATCTGTCAACAATCTATGAATGATCTTAGTGCAAGCTTAAATAATTCAAAGACCAAAATGGATATTACCAGAAAATGATTTTGAAGAAATTACTTTTTGTTGATTTTGATTCATTTAATAAATTGTCAGTTATAAGTATGCAAAGTATCTTGCAATTTTACATTTCAAACAGACAAGAAGCTATACAGCCAAAAGTAACAGTTTGTTAACAGTTATGTTTTTATCTACTCCTAGACCAAGCTCTTCAATAAGATCATGCGCCTCTGCACTTCCAACATGTCAATGGGAGGAATGACAGTGGGCCAGATTTGCAACCTTGTCGCCATTGACACCAATCAGCTGATGTGGTTCTTCTTCCTGTGCCCCAACCTTTTCGCTATGCCCGTTCAGGTAAGCCTTATACTATGTCCCTATTCCCTAAGGTTCTTTCACGTGACTCGCCCCAGGGCTTCAGTGTACCTCTTAACGCATACATCATGCTTCGACCTCCACGTGAAAAGCATTGCACATGGTGTTACAGAAGGACGGTTAAGCAAGGTTATTAGGTAGCGAGCAAAGAAAATAAAAGAGACGACATGCTAGATTTGATGTTGGATATCCTGAAGATCACTTATTGAAAGAAGGACATGAATGGAATGTCATGAATGTTCAATATTCTGTATGTCAGTATGACATTTTAAAGTGAAACAAGACGTTTGCCAAGCATAGTAGCGTAGGGCTTTTTAGCAGAAATAATAAAGATTGTTGAAAAAAACACACAAAGAGACAATTTGCAAACACATCTTAAAACAGTGGTTTCAGAACATAATGAAACGGTCATAAATTGATCCGCTTGCTTTGAAAACATGCGTTGAAAAATAGTTTATAATAAAATCACGGATTAAAATCATAAACACAATGCGCTTTAAGGCAAAAATTATTTCCCCAGAGAAGCGATTATATGAACGGCAAACAGAGGTTACGGCAGAAAAGTGTCTGGCAGCTTGTGTCAGTCCATAGGGATTTATAATGTATGAAAGTCATTGGAGGATCATGCAGAGAAGATAATTGGCCAAAAGCTGTAAGGCCAAGAGGTCTGTAAGGGTTTCATGTCAAACCATCCCTGTGTGGACATGAAGTGCGGTGTCTCAAGTCTCAATGAAGAAAACAAAAAGAAAAGACTGCTGCCCCTGAACTCATGTCAAATGCATTTACAAAAAAAGATTTGAAAATGGAACGGGGGGCTTTGCAATGTGCCCATCCTCTTTGTCATGGTAACCAGCTGCTTTTACTCCATCCCTGAAGTGTAGGTATGTATGTATTTATATCAGTACAATGGTTTCTTCACTGTCATTATACACCCCTTATTAACTCTCAATAACCCTTTAATCACCCTTAATAACCCTTTTGTACCCTTTATGTGAAGTATTTCCATACAAAGATGTTTTGTTTCTAAATCGTTTTCTTCATTGAATTTAAACTACTTAAGAGGACTGCAAAATATATAAGATATACTTTAAAGATATTTATTATGTAATTATTCAAAAATCACATACGTGCAAATTCACATATCTGTCCAATGATTTGCAATTAGTAAATTCGTAAATTGTTTATTTTATCCCTTAAAACTAGGGTTTAAAAAAAGTTTATGACATCATTAATCGAGGCAGTTTCAAAGCGGATTAAGTTCTGTGACTAAATTACGCAATTGTTTACAACAATGCATTTGCACACAGTTTGTCTCTAAACATCAAAAAATGTATTTAGGAGCACTTTAATTTCTGAAAGCAAGAAAGAATTAAGATTTGGTTTTGTTCTGAATTTACAGTTGTGTGTCTAGATATAATAAAAACTTGAACTACTGACAGCATTTCAAACCGTTTCTTAATGTAAAATATATTTGCATTTATTTGTTGAAAATAAAAACTGATAATAACAAATAGGACATTTGATAATTATTTTGGACAAAAATAAGTTTTATTTTAGGTTTAAGAAATTATGATGGAATGCAACTGATTTGTGACTTTGAGGTTTGTTTCTGCTATGTTCAACAGCCACTGAAATCTAATGGCCACGATACAAGCAAAGAATGCTGATTCAAGGCCAATTATAAAAAGTTTTTCCAGATCTCTGTTCCATTTTCCTACTTTGTTTTGAAGATATGGTGCACAAGGTCCACATAAGTATTCCTCACACATCTACTGCTTACAATGTTCTCTTGATGTTAGCCCGTGGAAATGCCCGATCTGTTTTTAATCCGTGTATAATACTAGTTTTTGCCCTGAAAAGCCTAGTCAAGTCGATGTCAATGAGGCTCTTGAATAATGGGTGAAGTGCTTTAATTTAAATAAAAAGCCCTGACTTTCAACAAGCCCACTAATTAAGTCATCAAATTACCCTTGAAATAATGAGAGTCCCAGCCAGCTTTTGTTAAATATAACAGACAGCCACTTCACTTTATAGCCTAACACGGTTTTCTGATCGATTAACATTTGACAAAGCAAGAACACACCCACTTAACTAAGCTGGCACCACGTTGAACAGGTATGCACATTGGCCTGTCTACATAAACTTTTTATGGAGTTTTATAGCAGCATTATGATGTACTGTTGTCATTTATAATATTTGTCATATCATTTATAACAGACGGTTTATAGCTCGCTAGTGCCACAATTGGTAAGACTCCAAAGTTACTATAACTACGTTGAGCGTGGCACATACAGTATTTAGCTCCCAGGGTTACCTGTGGTTGTCTATGCATAAACCTTGATTAGTTCCCTAAGGCTGCTCTCATTTCCTTCTATATTAAAGATTCCCTTTGCTGTCGTATTGACTTGCATACATCATCATGGGTCTTATCTTTCATGGGTCGTTATGAAGTCCATCCTGGATTTGTGATGAGTGTAGAGGATCAAAACACCTCTTTCAGTCATTTTGATCAATTTTGGAAGAGGATAAATCAATGGGATAGCATGTTGGTGATGAATAGATCTATGATGGAATATTTTGAGAGGTCTCACCGAAAAATGAAAATTCTGTCATGATTTCATTATCTTGTCCTTTCAAACCTGTTTGCCTTTCTTTCTTCTGCAGGACACAAAATACTACATTTTAAAGAATGTTGGTGATTGAAATCCATTTACTCCTATTGTATGGGCACACAACCAATGCCATATGCTTCTTCAATCTGTTTTCATTCACACTGCATCTCATTCTGTTTGCATTTCATGAGCAAAGTGACTCTGTAGCCTTTTCACCCCCAGTTGCACCAATTAGAAATGCAATATCATTTACTTTGCAAAATCAAAAAAAATTCTATATAACATATGACGAAACATCTCTCAATGTAGATCATTGTCGGAATCATCCTCCTTTACTACCTCCTGGGGATAAGTGCCTTGATAGGGGCCACGGTCATCACCCTTCTGGCTCCTGTGCAGTACTTTGTCGCAACAAAGTTATCGGACACACAGAAAAGCACATTGGTAAGTACTTAACATTATCTGCTTAATATCGAGAAAGCTCATATCACAATAGACTGTGGTCAAACGGCTATGCAAATATAGATTTCGCTCAAACATGGCTGATATTTTTTCAATAAAGCCAGAGCTTGTCGATACCTCTATGAAAGGTTATGTTTGCATTGAGTTATGCATGCTAAAATGAGTCCCAACAGATTAGAAATATTCATCATATTGTTGTCTGTGTAATTTATGTGGTTCTCAGGAGTATTCCAGCGAGCGTTTGAGGAAGACTAATGAATTACTGCGGGGTATCAAACTATTGAAGCTGAACGCCTGGGAGAACATCTTCTGTTCAAGTGTGGAGGAGATCCGGGAAAAGGAGCTGACCAGCTTACAGACCTTCGCTCTCTACACCTCTATATCCAGTGAGAACTCCCTTGGCATGCCCGTTGGTTTCATATAAGAATAAGAGAATAACAGTTGCATGTTTGGTTTGGACTTGTCAACATCAGATTGTTTTCTGAAACCCTCTGATTTAAACCAAGGTTACAAAGTCTATCATCCATAGGCAGTTTGTCTTCATGAAGTCCCCTTACTTAAACTTTAAATTTTGATAGGTTGCAAAATGTTTGACCTCATTTGTTCAAGGTTTTCGTTTGTTGAGCAGCTGGACTTCATTATTCCATGTGCTTACTTCAAGCTTCTTCTTCGAAGCCACTTGTATATAAATGATTTGACAAGTCCAAGCCCTACTCAAACACAACTGAACGAGTTTTAGGATATCACAAAAGGACAAACATACACATTGGGTGTACATGACACGGGCCTGTAGATAGCTCATAAGAAAGAGTATGTTTCACATTGCATTCTTTCAAATGCAGATCTAAACTTCACATAAAACAAGACAGAAACCAAGAACAATGGAACGGCTATTTAAAGTGTTCTGGTGATGAGGGATTGATGGCAGGTGCTGGGATGACAATTAGGGAACAGGTGAGGACGTGTAGAGGAGTATGGGAAATGAAGTCCAAGGGGGAAACACTGGAGAATACAGGCAGATGGTTCTTCACAGTAATGCCATCAAAGAAACAATTATGGTTCCCCAAAGAACGTCAGTTCAGTTATAAGTTATTTAAATAGGTCTTTTTTCTTACCTTTTTATCATCTGAAGATTCTTTATGTGTCACAGAGAACATTTTGTTGAATGTTAATTATAGAAAAACTTACTCAAAAAAGGTTTTTCTATGGCATTGTGTAGCAACCTTTTTTTGGAAAGTCCACACTTTCAAACCACACAATCCAAAACAAATTAGTCGAATAATGCGGCATCATTTTGTCTAAAGCAATAGTGTAGGAGAAACTTCTTTGAATGTTCCCAGTTAAAAAGTAAATATACTAGAAACCCAAAATGCAAACAGAGGCAAAGAAAACACCAAAGAGCCTAAAACATCAGGATAAAAAGAGGCCACATTATGACCCAGCATGGACAGGAATAACAGTTATATTTTACAGCAGTGATGGCAATATCTCCAGCTCATAGTGACTCCAGGAACCAATCATGGAATCCTGTATGTGCTTTCACTAAACTGCTGTGTGAAGCTTTACCCGTAGGTTGAACTTGTGAACCCATTAGAGATGCCAATAAAAGTTGATATTTGATGACTATTAAAGGAAATTCGAGCAATTTCAACAAATCAGTTTATCGAAACCAGTGGGTGTGTGCTGTAGGAGGCCAATTGTTTGTGGGTTTAGGACTGTAGAATAAAAAAGAGGTTCAAAAAAGGACAGTTCAGCAGTACTATGTGGCAGAATAGCTAAGGAACAGTTTTGTTAATACAATTCAACAAGCCTATAATAGAATTACAGACCCAAAGGACCAGTCATTGAAATCCAGCTCCAATCCTCCCTTTTGAAGCCCTACGGAATGTGTCAGAGGAAAAAGATGATGTCCCTTTTGCTTCTTTGCTGAAGGAAATAACATATACAAAACATGCTCTGTTGGGTATCCATTTAGGGCTTCTGTAGAAACATGGCATTGAATTCAATGTTAGAGGAACCGTTGTGTATGTGGATAGAAATAGCTCCGTCTTTGATTATAAGAACATAATGGTTCATTATGTAAAGTCTTTAAACACCCCTGAAGACATTGACACGAAATTACACATTGGACCTTTAAGCTTACCAATTGGATGCTAATTTATACATGGACAGACCTTTATGAGTTGTACATTTTCTTTTCACAGTTCTCATAAAGGGTAGTATGTGTGAATTTATGAGAATGATCTCGGTTATATTTATGTCAGAATGGCTGCCAGTTACAATTACTTAAGGGGTTTCTGGGATCCCAACAGCCACAGAACCTCAATACCTTTCCATCCCTAGGCCGCTCAGGATGAAGTTTCTACACGTTTAGTTATGTCAGCAGTCTCATCAAATTCTGCAGATACAGCATCCCAGCAAATTTTGAGTTGCATGTACAGGATTCTGCCATTTTTACAGAAAGTTCCTTTCACAAGCAAATGTAGATTCAGTTAACTGGGAAAGACTGGCACAGAAAACATAAACAGATCCAGATTACTTATCAATGTTGTCATATATCATTTATAATTAAGGAATTTTTAATATTTGAAACATAGACTTTGGTGAATGTAAGAGTTGAGCTGTGCTTTCATAAAACACGTCTTGAAATGTCACTTATTTATAATGATTATTTCATTTCGCACAAAGAATTTGAGATGTTTTAAATATACAATAAAAATTGTATTATACTAAGACATGAAAATATTGTTGTTAGAAATTATACTTATAGTAAGCGCCAGTAGCCGTGTGAATGTATAGTGAAAGCAAACCAATCCTATAGCTGCCCAATGCTTTCTCCACTTTTGTATCCCAATAACGTCAAGAAGCCTTCAAAGTATAACTATCAAAAATTACATTATAACGAAGTATGTTCCTTTAACCAATACACATATTGTATTATCTGACGTCTCTTCTCTCAAAACTGTAGAAGCAGGTGCCCGAGGTCTTCAATAAGTCATCTGTGTACTCAATGCTGTCTTATACATTTAGAATGACTTCTTAGTGCTCAAAGGCAACATTATAGAAAAATTTGAAATGTGCAATACAAATATAGAATCTAATTAAGTTTTTTCTTGCCTTTTCAGTATTCATGAACACAGCCATTCCCATTGCTGCAGTACTCACTGTAAGTATACGAACAATTGCCTTATGTAAACTTTCGGTCTACTTATCTTGTTTAAACTTAATCTTATTAAGACCTAAATAGTCCTCAGCAATTTCCTCTTACCCCTCCAGTAGATTTTAACATAGCCCTAATACACAAGAAGACACAATAGTCAGTAAAAGAGTAGTAGATGAAACCCTGTCGATACATTAAAGACACTCATCGTGTGGTTTGTTTCAGACGTTTGTGGCTCATGTACACCTGTCTGATGATGGAGACCTGTCGCCAGCTGTGGCCTTTGCCTCTCTTTCACTCTTTCATATCCTTGTCAACCCTCTGTTCCTGCTTTCCAGCGTTGTGCGCTCGACAGTCAAAGCCCTGGTCAGGTCAGTTAGACCACAAATCCAAAGACATATTGTGAGCCGTGTACATGCAGTGTCCGAGCCAAGAGACCTGATGGATGACTGATCTTAAATCATTTTTATTGACAGTGATTCAGGCACACACATTATTTAGCGCTTACATCTGTTCGACGCCACAATTCTCTGTATGAGGAATTCTTTGTAATTGAATTTAATGTTTACAGTACAAAGACGTTAAAGTGTCAGATAAAGATTCTGTACTGTCGAAAAGCATTTACATTTACATTTGGCAGACCATTTTATACCTTGGATCAATGCCATTTCTCTGGCGTTGCTACATGCTCTAACCACTGAGCTTCAGGAAACCTCAACATTTTGACCGCTTTTAAATCTAATAAAATTGTAATTATTGATAATTTTATGTATTGTTTTTGAATTTGCATCGCAATGCAATTCTGGGATGGTAATGGGCAATGCTGTCACTCACTAGAATATTATATAAACACAAACTTATTCTTATGGAATCAAGCATGATTTAAATATTAAAGATCACTAGTTCTTTGTCTGTATTTACGCAAAATCTTAAATAAAAGTAAAGCCATTAAAACTATGAAATAACCCTGAGAATTTTGTTCATCAATTGGTCCAAGTAACCCACGTCAAAAATAGCGTTCAAAAAAATTTGGTTGTCTAAAGAAAAAAAAATATGGTGTCACAAATGCATTTATCTCGACAAAAGTAAAGTAAATCATGAGGAATATTTTGGTCAAGTTTTCCTAAACTAGAGTATATTGTTCCATGTTTATTTTTTAAATGGAGTAGATTTTACTTCCAGTTTCCTTGGGTGCCATAAAAGTGGAATTTACAGCTTAATTTCTTTGTATTACCCCACAAAGATATTGTGACATACACTACGGTGTGTATTACTGTGATATACGACTAATAAAATGGTTTCAGGATTCACGGCTCTTAATTAACCACCCAGGGTTGATATGCATGTCAATGTTTGATAAATCATTTCGGCTTCGGTGCACGCTGTGGGTCTTTTCTCCTCCTCATCACGACTTCCCTGAAACGTGATGTGTGACGGTGTGCCTTGAGTTCAATCTCATCCATCCACTGATGTGGAATACATTTTAGATAGTGAAGGCTGTATCCATCGCGCCGCTTGAAAACAAGTCATGGATCAGCGTTGTGAAGAAAACAGCCCACGTTGGCCACCTGTCTCAATATATATTTCTGACTGGTCACTTGTGATCAACACACAGGGCAGCTGCTGTTACTGATGTCTTTACAACGTAATCCATTTCCAGAAATTCACATCATTCCAGAAGGCATCTGTATTGGGTCCAGATTTATTCTTGTCCTTGTTTATCTTGTTTATGTTGTTGTGCCCGCTGGACTGGACTGGAATGATATATGGTTTGTTTCCAGTGTTTGTACCAGCATTGAATCCATTGTATTAACGATGGATCATTTCGTTTGTGGCCAGTGTGCAGAAGCTGAGCGAGTTTTTCTCCTGTGATGAGATCGGAGTTGAACAGGAGCCCAGAGCAACAATTTTACCAAACTCAACGAATCATGCCTGGTATCAGGCCCTGGTGAGTCAAGCACATCATATATATATAATTTTTTTATATACTGTACAAGAGAGCTTCTATACATAAGACATGCAACGATACAACATTTCTCCACCGATACCAGTTTATGTAAATTATTTGAAGTGAAAACGGATCTACTAAATTATGAAGATAAAAATAATGTTTGATTATATTCCTTTTTATTAATTACAGTACTTTTAATATCGAATCTTTAAACTGGTGATGCTTCGAAACATTTTGTAACTGGAAGTAAAGAGCAACACAAACTAAAACAGTGGAACAAATCATGAAAGGAAGAGCGACATATGAAGCAGAATGGAAACAACAGCGGCCCCACTTCCGGGTTCAAAAAGTGCTTGGTGCTTTATCAGGTGTGTTAGTAGAGCATTCAAGGGCTTGTTTTATGTAAAGGGAGACAGGCGATGGAAGACCAACTTTATCTCTGCTACGGGTGCGGCTTGCCGGCTTATCTGGCCCGCTTCTTATCACCCGCAGCTGGTTCTTTGCTGTTGGCAAGGCACTCTAGGTTATCCTCCTTTGTTTCCAGGGTGACTCTGATGAGTATTCTGGATGCTCGTCACAATTTCCTGTCTAGAGAAAAAACACTCATTGCATTTTTCTGACGTCTATTGATCTACAGGACAACATTAGCCATCTGCATTTCTGAATTTTTGAAATCTGTTGTTGTTATCTGAGATCGACAACAACAAGGAGTATTACACAAAAGGATAACAAACCTATCTCAAATGTCCTCGTTCCATCTACAGTCAAGATACCTTGCATTCTTTCACATCTCAAGCCGAATCGTTTTTGAAAATCAGTTACCCCGACTTAAAAAAATATTTGCCAGGCTTTTTTCTCAGCGATACATTTTTAACAGCTTTATAATAAATATTTTACTTTTGTATATCTCTTACAATCCCATTTTCAAAATTGAAAATTCTTCTTAGTATACTTGATAAAAATATAATTTTTTCTTTGAATATTTGAATAATGGATGAATAGCTATACTAGAAACGATTCGTTGGTTTCTGGGTAATTACAATAAAACATAAAATATGTCAAGACAACATTTGCAGCAACTATTTAATAGAAAAGTATCACATGCAGTTTCTGCTACTCTTATGTTAATCTTGAGTACCTGTGGTGTAGTTTTGCGTTGTTCATTACACCGAAAAGTCTTTGATTTCTCACATTCACAGAAGACAGATTCAGCTTTACGACTGTTGTGAAAAAGTCAAGCTCCCTTGGGCGGATCGTGAGCATTGCTTGTGACCAATGTCATTACGAGGCTGTCTCTTGGAATGTACACGCTGATGCTCGTTCTCTTCCAAGCTCTCTGATGCGGGGTGGGATTTTACCGGCGAATGGCCTATATATAACTTGCGATCTAATGATGGAATACATTGAATATTTAAAAGAACCTTTCCCAAACTTGTGGCTGTACAGGGATTGTATTGAACACAGAAATACCATGCCATGCGTCCAATTCATTGATTAAAAGATTGACCACGTTGAAAAATACAAGTAAACATGTTTGAATGCACAATAAAAGCATGGAAAAAACATGATACCCCTCCTTTATTTAGGGTTTATGGCCTCTTAATTTGAAGAAATAATCTTAAGAAAAAAGTCTTTAGAATAATGTAACACAATTCTGTTAAACAAAGATAACTTATCACAGCTTAGCTTTTTAAAAGTTTTTTTCTTGTTCTTTCTTCAAATACAGCCTCTGAAGGTGGTAAACCGCAAGCATCCGATCAGAGAGGACTGGAACAACTTTGGTATTCAGAGCGAGGCAGAGGATGAGCCACCGGCTGTGGAAGATGAAGATATCTGCATTAAAGTGAGATTAATACAGTTCATGTGTGTGCAACAGCAGAGGAGGACACACAGAAACAGAATAACTGTTCTCTGTTCTAGATAACAAACGGCTATTTCAGCTGGACTGATGGAGCCCCAACATTATCCAACGTGGAAATGAAGATTCCTTTCGGTGAGTCCTGTCAGACTGAGACTGTCGCAGGTGCTGTGACACCGTGATTATCACACTCGAACTGTGGGTGTGATGAAGGTGATGTGACATTTCTTGATCTCGTTACCCTTCTCTGCTTCTCTTGCCATCATTTATCCGTTTATCTCCCTTACATTTCAATGGACACGTTTAAACACACAGTTCACCTCAGAATTGTGTTTTCAGTCCAAAGTGGTATTTTCACAAAATGATGGGTTTTGAAAAACATGCAGCGGTGGTTTAAGAGGATAAATGGGGGTAGAAGGATAGAAATGATCTCATATACAGAAGATCAAGGAAACTATGGCAATTAATTGAGAGTTGATCAATCTATGTTAAATTGCTTTAAATCTGTGAAATTTACAGGGATAATATTGAGAGTGAGAGCTTTCATTTGATAAATGATTCATCTGTGTTCTGGGAGATTGCGTGATATGAATATGAAATGAATAAGTCAGACAATTGTCTGACCAGTGAGAAAGCTTAAGTCTTATGCTTTCAAAAGATGCATCTAGTTTTGTGTTTTGCAACAAATAGATTGTCTATAATAACAAGAAATCAAAAAAAGGGGTTTAGTTGGTTTTCAGACACTGGGTCACATTTGATGATGCAATATTTAGTTTAAATTTATAGCCCCCCCCCCAAAAAAAACTATATCATCATATCATGAAATAATCAATTAAGTTGTTTTAAACCTGTATACATTTCTTTATTTGGTTTAATACACAGAAAGATATTTGAACAGAAGCTTGTAACCAAACAGTTCTTGACTACCATGGTAGATAGAACTATGATAGTCTAAAGTACCGCAGAACTTTTAGCTGTCCTACATACTTCAAAATATCTTGTTTTGTGTTCAACATGGGATTCATGAACTGTTTGGTTACATACATTCCTACAAATGTCTTTTTCTGTGTTTATGAAAATAAGGGAAAGTTTGAATAGTGAGTAGATGATGTTTTATTTTTTGGTGATTCTGTTAAGATGTTAAAAAGGTACAAACCAGAGGGGCATGAAATTGATGAATGTTTAAGTTTTTTCTTTTCATTTTAATTATATTTTAAATGTATTTTAGCTTTTAAAATAAACCCATTTATAATGATTTAAAACCCTGTGTGATGTAATTTCTCTGCAGGTCAGTTAACCATGATAGTTGGTCAGGTCGGTTGTGGAAAGTCATCTTTGTTGCTGGCGGCACTCGGTGAAATGCAGAAGATATCCGGCATTGTGACATGGAACAAGTAAGAATTGACTAACACATGATTTAAAGTAAAAAATACAAGTGTCATCCCATTATGTGAATCCTAAAGTTACCTTGACCTGTCAAGCCCCGTGTGCTTTGAAAAAACAAGAAAGTGAATCGGCTTGTGTTTTTAGAGGCAAAATGTTTATTGGAAGACATGTGTGAGTTTGACATCATTTCATTTTAAGGAAGCATCTTGTGGTCACAATTGCTTGTCATAAATAGGAAACTGTTCAGTTTTATTATTTAGTTAACAGTGACATTCTTTGTCATGGATTTGACAGTAAATTGATTTTTTTTAGGCTCCCTTGTTCTTCTTGATGCAAGGGTCAGAGTTATATTGTGGAAATGGTTATTCCGTGGTAATTGAAAAGCTAAAATCGATGGCAGAAGTGTTCACACTCTTTCTCTGTGAATTGATGGTTGTATCACTGGATGACATCTCATTTGTTCTCGAGTGTTACTGGAGGAAGAGTGTGGAGGAAAAAGATTCTGATGAGTATTGTCTTTCATAAAGACCTTGTAGTGTTTTGGATGTTTGGGGGATGGCTTATTCTTACTCACTGTTCTATAAAGGTTATATAAAGGTTAATTATTCATGTAAGCATTCCTTGGGGATAGAGTGGCTAATGTGCAGAAATGACTATGGGGGTTTACATGTTAGTATCCCTAAGCCTGGGTGGGAAAACTCTGTCTTCGCAGACTGTGATATGATTATAAAAAGGGAAGTTTGTCTTATCCTTAAGCGATCACATTTATGACGTCAGATATAAAATGGCCGGGATCTACAGTATACAGAAAAAAATGTCATGAAGAACTGGGAGGTGAGCTTTCTTGACTTGATCGCCTAAAGCCAACCGTAATTGAAATGTTGTTGGAACAACCCCGGAAATAGCAACCCATCAAAAGCTTAGAAATCTCATAGAAAAGGCCTACAAACCCCCACCCCAAATCTTCCAAACCCTTAAGACACGTGTAGGGAGCTGAATTTCAAGTTTTATACAGAAAGGGCATGCATGGAAGAGTCTTATGCAACCTAAGTTCTAAAGCCATTCCAAAAAAATGCCATCATATCCCAGTTGTCAGTGCATCCCATTATGCATCAAACAGGGCAATATTAGGCAACCCATACAAAAACGCATGTCCCATCTGACCTACTGGGGATAAATTAAGACCACTGTTCTCATCAGCTTTCATATCAAGCGTTCTTCACAAAACCCCATCACACAGGCTATTATTAGATACAAAGTGGAGATGATGTTTTGACACCTCTTCTGAAGAGTCAAACACAATGCACGAGAGTGTTTGTTCAAATGCAAGTAAGCCCTGGCAACCGTCAATCAGCTAAGCCCAAATCAAAAGGCTTAAATAACAATGGGATTTGGACACACACCAGGATTCCACTTTGTTGTAGATTAAAATTGGGAGGATGCTTTATTTTCATGTGGAGAAAGATTTAGAAGCAGTCAGTGATAAGTGGTTACTCTTTTTGGCCTTGGACTCAGATTGTTACTATATTGTATTGGTTGTATGGGGAATGATGCTAACTTGATGTCTCGATAATAGATATTTCAAGAGAAAGGTTGAAAAAGAAGATAGCTTGGCAGCACAATCTAACAGAAACTATTTAAATTGACGGTTTACCTGAAACGAAAATTGTCATTATTTACTCACCCTCTTGTAATTTCAAACCTGAATGCCTTTCTTTCTTCTGCAGAACACAAAAAAAGATATTTTAAAGAATGTGAGTAATTGGCATCCATTCAACATTGTTGTTGTGTCCATTCAATGGAAGTAAATAAGTGCCACTGCCGTTCGGTTAACAACGGCCTTCAAATTACCTTCTTTTGTGTTTGTGGAACAAAGAAAACAAGGTTTGAATTCAAAAATGATGAATAAATAAAAAAGATACCATTTTAATGTACGGGATTCATTTTATTGGATTGTTTTCAGTGTTGGGGCTTTGTCACTAAACATATATTGTTTTTGATGCTTCATGTTAAAGATAAAATTTAAGGTGTAAATTCTAAAAAATTTGACTAAGCCTGTGAGGGTCTAGACTGAAGTCGGTAAATCTAATTCTGAGAAAACTTCGAGTTTATTTTTAATTTCAATATGATTTAAATCTTTGACTTGGTCTTACTCACACAATATCAAAGAAATTCATGTTATAATCTTTTAGAATATTCTTTACATTGCGTAGAATTAGATAAATGACTAGTCAGGGCTTTCACGGGCAGACAGTTAAAAACATTAAAATACATATTTTAAGGTTGTACTTAAATAACACCTTAACCATATGTCTCAAAGTAGGGCCATGTGAGTTCAGCCTACTGCATAATAAACCCATGATATTTCATGTTGTAAGCATGTGTGAATTCTCACAATGTTAATGTTTAAAAATTTTAAATTAGCATCGTAATCGTAGTCAAGCGGCATGTTCTAAAAAAGATAGCATTTAATTTACAATATACATGTCTTATACCATTACAAAAAATATTTGCTAACAAACATTACCATAACACTAATTAAACTGAATTCACCCTATTGTTAAAAACCTACACATCAAGAACACATTTATCTGAATCATTTATCAGACAAACATTAATCTGCCCAGATGAATGACCCAATGCCAGCTGAACGTGAACGTCAATCTACAATGCAGAATATAGAATGAAACTCTTTTTTAAACGAACTACAGATCACAAAAACTACAACTACAAAAAAAATATATTTTTAAGAATCCTGGTCCCCAAACAGCAGAGGTCCATTATTCCAATTATCTTTTTTTTTATGTTCTACTGAAGGAAGGAGGTGGTACAAGTTTTAAACTAAAAGAGTAAATGATAACACAATTTTCGTTTTTAAGTGGACTATCACTTTATATAAAGCTACACTTCGAAGGAAAGTCATAAATGAGAATTTTGTTTCATGTTTTTGCTAGCTTGGCATGATGTCCATCATTAATAATGGCACATGTAGTGTTTAATTAAATCTCTCACCATGCTGTCTTGTCACTTTCCTGGAACCATTTGTGTCACCTGGTATCCGTGGTTGGTCCTCCTCATTTGAAACATCCATTTTAACAGCATCAGTTTGGGAGCTTTTCTTTTTTTCCAAGAAGAGAAAAAAAGCTGCGGAGGAAGGTGATTAAGATGTTGCCGTCCTACCAGAGATGTCCAGAGCAATGTTCTTTAAATTGACAGGTTGAGTCCTGAGCTTAACCTCAAAGCCAGGGGAGACGGGTCATCACATGGGTTTAGATGTGCAGAAGGATTTTTTTTATTTTTTAAGTTTTATAAATAAAAAATAAAGAAGGAATGCCTTCAGGCAGCTGGAACACTTTTTATAATATTGTTGACTCTTTATTTTTCGTGGCAGATTGTTTTCTTTTTTTTTTGTCTAGAGTTCGCTTTACTGGTTTATTTTGTGTGTTTGTCCATTTTTGCCCTTCTGTAACCAGATGAAAGAGAAGAAATAAATTTCATATAAATAATGTCACATATCTATCCTTGGCTTGATACCCTATGAAACCTTATTCCTGAAATCAGGGAACCTTCGAAATCTATTTAATATTCTGGCACCCTGTGGATGTTTATCATTGCTTGAATTGTTTAAAAATAATAGAACATGTAGAAAATGAAATATTATTGTGAATTATGAAAATGAATTAAGTGATAATATTTTATTGGAGTTATTCCAACACAATTTATCTGAACATGCTAATCATATGAACAATATATCTTCTTTTGATTGTTTTTCAGGCCGCCCGCACTGGATTCAGATGGAAATGAAAGGTAGGCACTTTGTCTAATGTATATTATGGGATCAAAAGGAAAACCAAACACGTCCTGCTGAATGAATGTCCATTATTGTGTACACACCTGTATGTGTGTGATTGTGCTGTTCAGCGGTGACAGTTTTCACTGCGGTAGCTTGCCTTGTTCTTCAAGTCTGTGTATTTCCGCATTATACAGTAAAGTTATGTATAAATGTCATTAATTGTACTGTAATACGCATCTCTGTCGCTGTTTGATTAATTCTTTTATTCATTTTGGCCTTCAGTTAAAAATTGTTAACCTCCTAACAACAGTTTTATCAACATGGTCAATATAGAGTCTAGATGTGATCCTGTTTAGTATTATGTACGCTACCTTAGTGAAACTGCCTAAGTTAGTAAAGCAGTTTACGTCTAAATCTATGGCAGCATTACATGTATATGAAGCGCGTTAATGTTAAAACATTTTGTCTTGTGTGCATTCCAAGATGAAAAAAACCTTAAGTATTTGCTAAGGTTAACTGTGGTACACTAATAGGGCTGTAAACAATTAATCGCAATGAATCGAGAATAAAAGTTTGTGTTAGTATAACATACGTCGGTGTATTGTTAAATATATGAATTTTTAAACACAGTGTGTACTAAGGAGATATATAAAATATAACGAGATAGAGTTAATAAATCATTTAAGCTGTATATTACTATAATTAAATACATGTTAATGTTTCCTACATTTATGTATGTGTGTTTATTAATACAATTTACATTTCTCAGACATATATTATGTAAACACAATTTTTAATACTAAATGCAAGTAATCGCAATGAATCGTTTAACAGACCTAGTACATTATAATAATTGTGCATAATTACTACAGTATTGTATCCTATTCTATACTACTCAGTTGTGCACTGATGATTAACTATGCAGAAAACAAGTAACGTTATAGTATTTATATGGTATATAATACACTGTAGGTAAACACAAGGAAATCTAGATTTTCAATCTGCTTTAATTTTTTCATCTAGTTTAATCTACTTTAGAAAGGTTAGAAACATCCTAACATCGTACAGTGTTAAAAAATGTTACTTTGAAACTGTAAACATTGGCAGAGTCTATCATGCATTCCACATATCAATTTACATTCTATGCATATATTGACTCATGTTGCATTTAAAGGCATTTAGAAAGTATTTTTCAGATCCTTTTAACAGTAAAATTGTGGCAAAGCTAACAGCTCAGTGGTGTCAGTGCCATCATACACAAGCAGCCAATAAAAGACTAAATGGCGGGCATGAAAGTCACATAACCCATTAAAATCGAAAGCTGTCTTGGTAGCCATGCTGGGTTCTTTACAGCGTTTAAGTCTTACATGGTAAATGCATGTAATCCTCTCTCTTATCTCCAGACATTATTGTAATGGCTGGATTTAGTATGTTTGTCTTTTAACTACTTAAACTTAATAGGAAGCTCTTTGATGGCTATCAGAGGGGCTATTACTGTAGAACGGTGACAGCTGGTGCCAGTTATTAAACCTACCAACATCCCTCTGGTCATCAGTAAAACAGCATGTGCTTTCACACTACTACATGTGAATAAGGTTGTGCGAGTTCACCCATGTGGTGGCTTGTTCTTGGAAATTGGATAGAATTGGCAGCCAGGAATAGAGGTTTCTCATTACTGTTGGCAGCTATTGCTCTGAAAGATATTTCAAAGTGTATTTTGACAATACAAAGCATTTTGTGCGATTTTGTGAAAGACTTGTTTTTTTCACTGAAATGAAAAAAGAGGACGGTTAACAGGCTGGTTTGGTTTTAAAGAGACCTTCCAGAATTTATTCTTCTAGACACTTGAAATGCTACAACAGTTCCCTAGAAGGATATGAAACAAATCTCCTCCTATCCCTCGACTTTCCTCTTTTCCATAAATAATTATAACCATATGACACCACCGGCCTGTGTTTTAGCCCATTAAGGCTTTTTATTTCTGACATGTAAAGGAAAACTTCACTGAGATACACTGTTTTAGCGATTGACCCATACATGATTACACAGCACTATACGTCCAGCCTCTTATTACATCGCATCAGCAACAGAGTTTCAGGTTTAAAGCACTGCAGGGAACAAAGAGATATGTTCTATGTTGGAGGTCACTGGTGATGCTCGAGAGGTTATTTCCTGCAAAGTGCTCACCTATAAGACAGAGAGATCACAGATGTGAGCTATTTCCCCTAGACATCGTTGAAGATAAATGGAGAGCAATTTATTTTTAAATATTAGAAATATCTCCATTATAGATTTGGAGAAGATCCACATTAAGATTAATATTAATGTTCAATTTTAATATTTTGAAGAATAAAAAAAGTCACCCAAGACAAATTATTTTACATATGCAAACATTCCAGTATGTAAGGGATACTGTATAAACAGCCAGTTATTACAGTAGAATAATTTAAATAATCCCACTTGTTATTTGATTCAAATTGATTCGATTGGAATTATGTTAATTGTTCTGTATTATGAAATACATTTTTGGGTACAATACACTGAAGAAATTTGTAACTGTTTGATAAAAAATCACTGATGATGCATGAAATGTTTCTTCCCTTTAAGTTCATTATTGGACACAAAATGGTAACTTAAAATCACGCTTTGCCTAAAAATAACACGAAATACTGTTTTTTCAAAGACCCAACATTAAGAAGCCTTTTGATTCTTTCAATCATTTATGAATATGATATTTGGTATTTAATAAGCATATTTACATTCCGTTTCGGTTAATCATTTACAGGGTCAAGTTTTAACTTGTGATATTGGTTTTAGGTGGTTGTTATCCGGGAATAACAGACATTGAAACATCACAGCTGTCCAGTCCGAATCATGCAGAAAATTATTCATCTAAAATCTTTTTGTAAAATCAGTTTAAATCGTGTGTTTCTCTTTCAGTCCCTCCGATGCAGCTGCGGATGGGGATATCAGGTGTGTGTGCATACATATACATACACATCATAAAAAAAATCTGATTTTGTTCATAAAATGTCTTCAGATTTGAATTTAATAGAAGCTTGAAAGTTCAGAGAGCAAACCCTCTGGAAGAAATATTATCTTACATTTATGATTTATAGCTTAGATCAGCTAAAACGCTTGAACAAGCCTTTCTTTTATATTTAAGAGCAACATTGGTGTTGTGAGGAGATCACTGATGTTGTGGCAACCCCCCTGACAGGAAAAGAGGTGCTGTGGCATACGCATCCCAGAAGCCTTGGCTGCTCAACACCACACTAGCCGAGAACATCACCTTCGAGATGCCATTAATAAAGCAAAGGTAACAAACCTTCATTGACTTACTCAAAATATCAAAACATGTAATGATATATAGACAGACTAGATAGGCATATCAAACCCATAGAATGCTTAAATTTGGAGTCCATTTGGTACCTGGGTACTTTAATAGTAGTTCCCCTGTGATCGATCTTTTTTATACCCCGTAAAATGAATCTTAAACCATAAAAATGCTCCTATTTAACGTTCTCTTATTTTTTACGCCTTAAAATGCTTCAATTAAACTTTTCATCCCTCTAGAAAGTCACTTATCATTTGCATAAAGTAGGGCAAATTCCCAACTTTGTTGCATTGCTAGACTGTCACTGGTGCTTGTGTTACCGGAAGTTGCCTGTCCTTGACCTTGCGTTGCTTGGTCTCTTGGTGTCGCTGGCGGTATGATTAGGCCTTGGGGCTCAAACTAGTGATCTATAGGGTCGAATGAATTGATGTGATTGGCCACTGGTTTACGATGTCATAAACTAAAGCTCTATTTCCAACAATTGGAAAGATATAAAGATATAAGATATTTCTCCCAACTCTACATCATGGGACACCACAATGGGCCTTACATTAGCGCTGTTTGTACACATTATCCAGTGTACACCCCTTGTCGCCCTAGTGATGTAGACAAGTCAAGTGTTTGCTTCATTTTTGTCATCATTAGTCAACACAAAGGACTCCCTCCCTCTCCATCTGTCTTCCAGTTATTTTCCACTCGCTGGTTTTCAGTAACAGTCATTAGACTGATGTGTCTCTGAGTATGTGTGCCTGCTCCCGGCCCACACTTCTTACAATCCTCTATATTTACCTTCCCTGGGGTCTCAGCAGCTGGTCAACAATGCGAACAGAGATTGTTAAAGCTGGCATTTCCTACTGAAACTCTATCTATTAAAAAGCCAATCCAATATGTTTGTAAAATTCATTCCTCTGATGTTATCAGGTACAGAGCAGTGATTGAAGCCTGTTCCCTCCAACCAGACATTGACATCCTGCCCCAAGGGGACCAGACGGTCATCGGAGAGCGGGTCAGTGTGCTGCCCACGTGATTATTGTGACGCATTGTTTTTTCAGCCATCTGGAAATTTTTTTGACAACATATGGTACTGTTTCATGTTAATGTGCTATTTTGATTACACTCGCATGAAAACATATTGAGTTTTGATATCTAATCTGAGGCCAGTATGTTTTAGGATCTAGGCAATCGTTAACATGGTGCCATCTCTTGTGTTTACATTCATTCAGATTTTACATTTAGGATCAGGAATAAAGCCGTTCACTGTGATAAAAGCTTTTCTGGTTATACTGCCAGCGATCTTCCACCTCATTTAAAGACTCTCAGTGTTGAACCAACACCATCAATCACCATGCCCTTTTAACACAGTCTGTGTCTAGTGCCAACATCAGACTGTCTACATTTGAAGAACACTTTATCAAACTGTTAAGATTTTCAGACCTTGAAAATGTGAATTTTCATATTTTCTTAACATTTAATGTAAGCTATTCATAAGAATGATTTTTTTCTTTGGCATGATATTTCTTGAAAAACTTTTGAAACCGGCTGAGTTTTGTTTTAGACACCTAGCATTAAATAACCAAGCTGTCTGGTTAGATGTTTATGATCTTTATAATAACCTTCTTTTCTCATTCCATACTCTTTCTAGGGTATAATCCTTTCTGGTGGTCAAAGGCAGAGGATTGGCGTGGCTCGAGCTCTTTATCAAACCACCAATGTCGTGTTTCTGGTAGGTCCAGATGATTCAATAAACACAAAGTATGAACAGAACTATTATAGAAACTCTTTACTAAATAGAAACTAAATTAAATCAACACTGTGGCTTCACATTTTCAAGTTCTGAAAAATCTTAACAGTTTGATAAGGTGTTCTTCAAAGTGTATACAGTCTAATGTTGGTACTAGACACAGAGTGTGTTGAAAGGGCATGGAGATTCACGGTATTGGTTCAACACTGCTCTCGGGGTCAGTCGTGGTCTGGGGGTAAGAGAGTTGGACTTGAAAGTTCTGCTTTGGATGCTGGTTCGAAATCTCAGTGCCAGCAGACAATGACTGAAGTGTCCTTGAGCAAGATCACTCACCCCTGTTTGCTCTGCAGAGATAATTGGCCACTACACAATACTTGTATGTCCCCTTGGATTAAAGCATCTGCTAAATGAATACATTTTTAAGCATCCATAAGTGTGGTTTATAGGGTTTGCACGGAAAATAAAAATCTTTTATCTAAGTAAGTAGGTGGCGCTTACACAGTTGCTATGTATAATACAGTCAACGGAAAGAACAAAGAAGTGATCAGTTGGAAATTACAAACCTATTTGACTCGTATTACTGACTACTGAGCGTGTGTGTGCGCGTGTGCGTGTCGTTTATGGTAATTGTTTTCATGTTTGATTATGTAATTAATTTAATGTTCTTAATTGACTATTTAGCAGTTAATAAGCTGAAAAGTGCCTGAAAGGTGAAAATGTCTAGTGGAAGTAAAATTAACACAATGAGACACAATAAGACGTTCTGACCATCCAACATTGTTTAATTTTATTTTGCCAGTGGCCAAATTTCTTAATGAAGTGATCGCTTTAATATCTGGCACTGTTTCAGTAATGCTAAATTATCTCTTATAAGATCAGTTTAAATGATACCTGCGAGAAATAACCTGTAGCATTTTATTAAAATTACTTCTCTCTCTTCATTCTTTTAAAAGTCCTCTTTGCTGCTTCTAACAATTTAGAACATTTAGAGCTTTTTTAAGAAAGACCTTTCATGAATTACCCATAAATTGTTTTTTTATTTAAGGGGAATGCCCACATTTCTAAGAATCTCGTTCCTTATGAGCTACTCTTTGCACTACGATTTTTACGAACTATTTTGGCATAAAATGAAAATAAATTTCTATTAAATAAAAAATTTTTCTTTAGATTTGACATTGTTTTTTTTTGTGTGTTTTAGGATGATCCTTTTTCAGCCCTTGATATCCACCTGAGTGATCATCTGATGCAGGAGGGCATCCTCAAACTCTTGAGAGAGGAGAAGAGGACAGTAGTGCTCGTAACACACAAGCTCCAGTATCTTCCTCATGCAGACTGGGTACTTCATACACGTGCACGCATTACGTTTCCCACAGGAAAACAAAAGAAACGGCAGCTTTTCCATTTAATGTAATGTCTAAGACTTCTGTTGGAAAGCTTTTTTCAGTGCAGAATAATTAAACATCAACTGGATTTTTTCTTTCCAAATCTGTCACATACAGATTCATGCACTGTCTGCATTTTAACACCAGATATACTAAATGAGTAATGCATGATAGGTCAAAACTTGTCTCCATAATTCCTCACCTTGAAGGGTAATTCTGAGGGCTAAATTTTGTACGATAAAGCTACCATGACCTCCTTCACTACAACACAATACACAACAATGTGCAGAATACAAACAGCAGCGTCCTGTAGTCCTCCAAAAAAATAAAACTTCATAAATTAGAGGTGCCATAAGTTTGACACGCGTGTTGTGCCAAATGGTGGTGTGTAATGTGTCAAAGCCAATAGGATTAATTTAAGGAAAGTGCTATTGATCACATCAAAATGATGTCCAAGAAACCAGGAATTCACGACTTCTTTGTGTGTACTGAGATATTTAAAAGTCAAATCTCACAAAGCCTGAGCCACGCTTATGAATAATTCATTCATTTCATCACATTCATACAACACCCCTCTACCAACCACAAGAACTGGAAGAAATCATTTCTATGGAACAATTTGATGCATTTTATTTACAGTCTGATACAACGGTCTGTAATAGTTTGGAGCTTGAATGATGGTCGCATTCACCTTCAAATCTTAATCACAATTCAATACTGCATCAAATGGACCAAAACAGACCATCTGTCCTACAGAAGGAAATCAAATTAAATCTCCATTTGGATGATATTTGCCGATGACAGTAATGAAACTGCAGCTCAAACCAAAATCAAAGTAAGGTTATTCACTTTCAGTAATCGCATATTTTGAACTCCAACGGGGGCTCCGAAAGAGTTTTGATATCAAAGTCATACAAGCGTTCAAATGCTACCAACACAATAGTTCCTCATATACTATACTAACATAGAGTAGAACTTTTGGAATGGCTTTTGAGCCTTCAGCCTTGGAGATTAAAGGCTTATAATGGACATCAGGCCAAATGTGTGCTCCTTATTTTAATACACTCCCAGCAGATGTTTGTTGTCCCCATCAGCCCCATTGGTATTTAAAATAAATAAAGCCTGGTGTCTCTCCTTCACTGGCTTTGGTTTAGGTGATTTATTTCCTCCCTTGTGCCAACTGATAAATCAATAGAGGTCTGAAAAAGAGTCGCCGTACTCTATTAGGAAATCACTGTTACTCACACAAATCTACTTTAATTTGTCAAGGGCGGACAGCTCGCCGTTCCAGATTTCTCAAGGATTTATCTGTTTGTGCTTGGAGTCAAAGGTCTGTTGACAGAATATATAAATGTATAAATGACTGAATTCATATCGTCTTGTTTGTAGATCATTGCCATGAAGGATGGCAGCATACAGACAGAGGGAACCTTGAAGGACATCCAAAACTCTCAACCTGAGCTCTTTGAGGAGTGGAAGACTTTGATGCACATACAAGATCGAGAGTTTGAGAAGGTAGTTTGTAGAGAATTAATGAGATGTTATACAATACATTTAAAGAAGAAATTTCTATAGGTATGGCACCTTACACATTTCAGATCAGTCTGGTTGTGAGTGTTTTGTGCTGGTTTCAATGGTGAGAAACTTGAAAATAAATCTCTACGCAAGATGACGCACTATACACAATGAACAGAAAAAATGTCAAAAATACAGAAAACTGACTGTTAATTATCCTGAAATGCCATCTAGTGGCAAACAAAACGGATATACATTTTAAGAACCTTTAATGGTAGCTCACACTGTGGAGTTTTGATCCAACTGTACCAATACTCTTGATGCATAATGCAGTGGGACGGGATTTAGAGCATTCAATAGCTTGACATTATTTAAAGACTGAAACACATGTCATGCTGAGGTTAATTTAATATGCTGAATAACGACCATGTTGATCATGTCTATTGTGCAAGCATGTTCCACAAGTCCTTCTTCCAACCGGACAAACGCCACACCACTGTCAGTATAATGTCCCATGGCCTTAAACCTACTCTGGATGCAAATTGGCGTCCTTGATGTTGTAAAGATCTTAAACATATCAGACCAGTCGGTAGTCATTTTAGAAGAGACAAGAGCGATGTAACCAACAAGAACGGTTTTGGGCCAGTTCTGCTCATCATGTTGGCAACATCTATGTCACCTGATGTCCAGTAAAAACGACATGCACAAGCTCAGACTAAGTTAGCATTGGCTCACATCTTTCAACATGGGCAGAAGGATGCGACAAATGTTTCCATGTGGAATTGATCATCTAGAGTCAACAGCAGTCGATGCGATGCATGTGCTTACTATGGTTCAGCGAAGATAAATCGTGTCCACTTCATGTACAGCACTGCAGGTCGTTTTATAGTGGGGTCAGGTTTCTGCAATTATTAGAGATGCTTGATAAGACTTTCCAATTTTATCTTGCAGGAGACAGTGGATGATAATACAACAGTGCTGGAAAGGAAAAACCTGAGACGAGCCATGTACTCCAGAGAAGCCTTGAAAACGGAGGAGGAAGTGGAAGGTAACAGTAGAAACGCCTGTACCAAACACTAAAGCCCAAAACATCACATGTTTTATACTACAGTGGCAGAAACATGTTTTACGGCTAAGTGCCTATGTGCAATAAAAAGCACTGCAAAGGAAAACGGCAATGCTTGTTGCCTTGTTAAATATGTCGGCTGAAAAGAAACCTCATAAATCTTCATTAAGGTTCCTCAGAGGGAGTAGAACCTTCTCTTAACCCCTGTGTGGGCAAGAGAAGATTTCTGCTGACTGTGACAAAAAAAACATGCAGTGGTTATACCCTGCAGATCTTTCTTCACATGTAATAGGATCTCTCCGGGAAAGCATCCGGAACCTCCCGACGCACATGAGCTTCAAGTATCATTGCTTTGCCTTTCTGACCAAGCTGTTGGAGCTTGTTTAAGCAATCCATGCCAGGATGTTTGGGTGCCCACTTTCACCACCTGTCAGGGTTAGCTGACAGATGGGAATGTTTAGAGCGGGTGTAGCGTGTTGGGTTTTGATTGCTGTGATTAGCTGTGCTGTGATCAAGGAATAAGATCCTCAAATAATTCCTTGGTTGGGCAGAACCTAGGCACCATCGGGCATCTTTGTTTTGCACCATTTACTCATCAAGTGCTGAAGCTGTGCATATAAACAGCAGGTGAGGAACTGAAATGCATTTAGCAATAGCTTTAGGTATGAGGTCATTCTAAAGCCACTAGCTGAGACATAAATAAAAGTGGCATTGACGTTCTCTGAAAGGACATAATGCCCTACAGTAACTGATTAGCCTGTATATAGCGGCCCACTGGCCAACAGCCACATCGTTGGCTCTCAGCCTGAGTTTAATATACTCCAGCACTGGCACTAAAACAAAGAAGTCAACTTCAAATGATAAAATAATAGACACTTTATTTTCTTACACGAAGGTACATCTTTCTGGACTTGTCTTCACATCATAGAAGGACTGAAGGTTACAATTAGAGTTACATTTTCTCACAATGATGGCTAAGGAAAGATTTCAGTGTAGATACTGCAATTGCAATTGATGAATGGTAATGCCCACCTTCAGTAATATACACTCTAGTTCAATACAACAATTGCAATTCACCCATTAGTGGAAATCATTATGCATTGTCTATATGTTTGCAAAACACTGTCGAGTAGTTGTGGTGTGAGAAGAAAGACACCAATCACTTTTACAATTTGCTGATGGACAGTGATGGAAAGACAGAATATTGAATGTGGAAATATTTCTGTCTCATTAGCACTTTCCAGGCTTGGCTGTCCTTTCTTTATTAACATGGTTGTTAATGGGCTGAGTAGAGCAGGCATCTGCACTGAATTCTATACATTATAATCAAACACAACATACACGAATTCTGGGTTATGAATTCCTACAACTAAATGTGCACCTATTTCTGATCCATTTTACAGTTAGACCTTATCTCTCACTTTCTCACAACGTGTACAGTAGACTGTTGTCTAGAGCAGTTGTTAGGCCGTATTGTCTTATTGTTTAACCACGTGTAGTAAATACAACTTCACAGTATCACACCGCAGATCAAATATAACATCTGAAGTTCCCTCACACTTCTCTTCTTGGTTTTCTCAGAGGAGTCTGTGGAGAGTGATGATGAAGATAACATGTCACGTGTAATGAGGCACAGAGCCACTATCCCCTGGAGGTCCTGTGGGACATACCTGAGCTCTGCAGGCCTCCTGCTGCTCCTCCTGCTCCTGCTGTCCCAGCTCCTCAAGCACTCCCTCATGGTGGCTATCGATTATTGGCTCGCACACTGGACGTCCAAAGTCATCACGGCCAAGATCGAGGCTGTCTCGCACAACTGCTCCTTAATCCAGGTAAGAGATATTTTATTCCTACACTTACGCAGACATCATACACCATCAAGTGCGTAACTGATGTATATTATCAAATAAAGTAATTCACACATTTTTCAGTGTAGTGTTTATCTATGCGAGGTTGCAGCAGTGGATAGCAAGCAGAGGTGTTGAGAACCAAACATGAACCCTTCACTTTATTAATAGACATCCCTGACCCTTCAAGGCATGCTGTGGTGGCATAGCCTGTGACAGGCCAGATAACAAAAAAACAGGCTCTGTCTGTTAACAGTAGGACTTGGAAACAGGGAACTATTCGCTTTAAACTTTAAATGTTCAACCTTGGATAGGCTTGATCTTCAGGGGAAATCCATTGGAGAAAAAGTGTCATCCCTATCTTAAAGGCACACACACTTCTGCATGAGACAACCCAAAAGATGATCCTCAAATATCCTAGATTTAACTTCCCACGGGACTTAACACACACAGCTGTTCTGTGTGATAAGTCGACATTCTGTCTTTCTCCTCCAGCCACACGTCTTATCAACCTTTATTCGAAAAACTGATTATTTCAATCAATAATTTAATCACCAACATTATTAAGAAAACCACTGAATGCATTTTAAACAGCACTTAGATGCCACATAGAATATAAAGCAAATTTATCCCATGGTTTGGGTTTTCGACTCATTAGTGCTTGTGTTATATTATTGATATTCTCTTCTGGAGTGGTGAAGTAATGAATATGCTTTTAGACTTGAATGGCGGATTGATTTTCCTTCTGTTTGTTACTTCTGTCTAAAACATTTGCACAGAGCTGAAGGTAAAATCATGTTATTAAAAGGGCATGTAATTAAAATAAATATTCTTAATCTTGCAACATTAGGTTCCAACTTACTGTCCATTACATTTATTTATTAGGCATGACAATGATCAGCTGATATTTGAGTGTTTGGAACGTCATTGTGCAATGGCTGACTTCCAAAATCACAATTATTATTGAATAGTACAATAGTAGTAATGTGAGCAATATCCGTTTTCAAATATTGTCGTGAATTTCAAATATTCTACATAAATTTGTCAAATCCAGTATGTGGACATTATTATTAAGCAATTATCTTACTAATATATATAAAAGAATATAAGAATTTTTATTCACCGTTTGTCGGAATTTGGGTGGATGGAGGAATGGAGAGAACCCAAATGCAGGCGCAGTTGGAGGGAATAAACAAGACTTTAATAAAGCAATAACAGAAAACAAAAACCCACGATGGGGAAAACAGTAACACTAAACACTATAAAAAAGGGCAAACAAAAGACTTCCCACGAGGGGGTACAAAACAAGGTAATATTCTAATAAACTAAAACAAGGCAAGACAGGGAACAGGCAGGGCAAAATCCATACAAAATACTGGCAAGACAAGAACACGATCTAACTAACACGAGAAAAACGTAATGCCAAGACACAGGACAGAAAACACAAGGGCTTTATAAAGGGGAAACATAACAAGGGATTACAACACAGGGCAGGTGTGGGGAATGAAACAATGATGGGAAGATAGACAGGATAACAAGGGGGCGGGGTCAAGAGAAGAGACAAGGAGCACATGGCATGTCATTACAAACAATGCCATGTGACACTCGCAAAAAACACATCTGCCATGATTCTGCCAAAATCAGGAAAAACATGACCAAGAGAGGCAGAATTATGACACCCTTGTTGTAGGACAACAAAAAGTTCTTTCATTGTATTTTTTTCTACTAGAATAGTATACGGCTAAATGTCCAACTACAAACATTCTTCCAAATATCTTGTTCTGTGTTAATCAAAACGAAGAAATCCATAGAGATTTAAAACATCTAGAGACCCAGGGATTCACAAAAGAATTTTCATTTTTGGTCGAACTATCCCTTTAAATATGACATTTAATAAGTTGGATGATTTTGACTTTACATTTACAGTACATTGTATTTTATTGTCCAAGAAGTGTAATACATATGCTATAATAGAAATATGAAAAGGCAAGCAGTTTGTCTCTTTGTGTTCTGGTGTTGTTTTGCGTACAAAACAAAATGCACTAACAAAATGCTCCAATGCCCTGAAAAAACTTTTCATGTATAAGTAAGTCTTTTCATTTAATTAATTTAATATAGCACATCATAACTAACAAAAGCAAATCACACAACAATGTAGAAGAAGAGCGTAGAATGACAATTTGGAAATATTCAAATCATTTTAGAACTTTTGATGTTATGAGATCAGATCCATGAAATGTACGAATACGACCAAATCTCCCCAGTCATATTATTTGGTTGTTCACTGAATTGTGTCATTTCTTTGCCCTTCAGGACGTGGGTTTCAGTCACTCGGCGTATCTGCTGGTGTTCAGCGTGCTGTGCTGTCTGGGGATCGTGTTGTGTTTGGCCACGTCTGTGGCCGTGGAGTGGACGGGTCTACGTGTGGCCAAACAGCTTCATCAGAGTCTTCTTAATAACATTATTCTAGCCCCAATGAGGTACAAATCACATATACATTGAAGAGTCCGTATGGCTTACGTTGTATGTTTGTGATATATGACTCACTGTGAGTGTGTGGGTATAAGATGGGACGCAGTAATGTGGGTGGGAAGTGTGTGGAGGTGTGAGCATATTCATTTTATGTCTTGTTTTATTGCTTTGTGCTGTTTTGAATTATGGATTTTTTTGAAAGGCCTCAATGAGCACGGTAAATAATATTTTTAGCTTTTAGTTTCTTGGCAACAGTCTTGTATGCTGTAGCTGTAGATAGGAAGCATTCAAAAATGATTATAATTTCCATCTCTTGACCCTTATACATCATTTACTCACTTTTGAGCTGTCTTTAAATATTTCTGTTTTAGAAAAGATGAAAAGAAGAATGCAGTTCCTGGAACCCATTGACTACCATAGTAGTAAAAATACTATATAACGTTTTAGTCCTGTGGAACACAAAATAAGATATTTTGAAGAATGTATGACAGGAAATAATGTTGCGGTTTTTGACTACCGTTGTGATTTTTCCTACTATGGTCAGTTGGATCCAAGAGCTGTTTGGTTACAAGTAATCATCTAAACATGTTCAATGTAGTGAAAGTGAAGGGAATTTAAAATAAATGTTTATCAGAACAAATAAGATCATAAAGGTTCGGGAGAACTAACGAATGAGTATCCGTGTTACATGCTATAGCTGAAGTCTCTTCGAGGCATAGTTACCCAAAATTTAATATTCTTTCCGCTCTTATCCTGTATACTTGCATATGTGGGAATATTTTTCCTTAAAGCTATATGATACTCCAGGTAATTTAATTTACCATTACAAAAATATCAAAGCAGACAATATTACAAATGGCACGAATGAAATGTGGAGGAGTCTGGGACATGTTTCTGTACTTTGAAAGGTGCAATGTGGGATATTAAGGGGGATCTAATGACAGAAATGCTATAAAATATACAAAACTATGTTTTCTAATAACCTTACATAATAACTTTGAAATTGGTTATTTCTAAATATATATAGACAGCTGCCCTAAATGGAAAACTGCCGTACACAATCCATTTCGTGATTGTCTCCTTCGGCAAAGTAATGAAAATGTGAACATATCTTCATCCTATTTAAGCCTCATATGCATTTTGAAAGGGAGGAGTGAGCTGTGGACTAAATCGCAATTCATAAATTCACCACAAGATGTGAGATTTTACAAACTGGGCCTTTAAATAAAAAAGTTGTCTTAAAATTAATCTATTTTTTATTTCAGGCTCTTTGAAACGACTCCTTTAGGAAGCATATTGAACCGCTTCTCCTCCGATACAAATGTAATAGATCAGGTATGAGAGCACAATTATAAAACGTTAAAATGTTTGAGACATTAATCTGTCACGATGATTTTGTTTGTGACCCTGCCTGTGAAAACCGGGCAAAAGTTGGAAAATCAGATCTGAGAAAACATGCTTTAAATTGGATTTGACCTTTACATTTCTCTATGATTTCAACATTTGGCCCTGAATAACTTGATCAATATTAAAGATATCAATGTTATATTCTCACAGAATGTTCTCTACATGAATTGAGTTGGGTTAACACAGGCAGGGTTACATTTAGTAACTAAAAACCCTTTGAGAATAATATAAGTCCCTTTGTCCCTTAGCACATTCCTGCGACTCTGGAGTGTTTGATTCGCTCAACGTTGTTGTGCGTGTCGGCGCTGGGAGTGATCTCGTACGTCACACCGGTTTTCCTCATCGTCCTGGCACCGCTAGCCATCGCCTGTTACTTCATCCAGAAATACTTCAGAGTGGCATCCAAGTAAAAAAAGTTCTCCTTGTATTGTAAACCATACTGTACAAATATTTCATGGCTTAGTGACTAACACAAAAATAAAGTTAAATTAGAATCTTTTAACATTAAATAGATTTTTCAGTGGGACGAATTAAAACAATTGAGTAAAATCCAGCAATTTCATTTCAAGTTAATTCCCCTAAAATGTACAAATATTTATTATTTACATTTACATTTAGTCATTTAGCAGACGCTTTTATCCAAAGCGACTATTATTATGAGGTATTATTAAAGTTTATATAATGAAAAAGTATTTATCATACAAATATATATTTGTTATATACACCAATGATGAGTTCTTATAGAAATATTTGAGTTAATCAGATTTACTTTTTACACACACATACACCAAATTAAAAAAGTCAATTTACTTAATTCCAAAGCCTTTAAATTTTTTGTGTAAATTGTTTAACATAATAAAACAATGCATTTTTCTGTATATTAAGTAGGGATTTTTAAAGTAATTGTAAGACGTTGTCTTTTTTCAGAGATCTCCAGCAGTTAGAAGACAGCACACAGCTTCCACTGCTGTCACACTTCTCTGAGACCGTCGAAGGACTCACGACCATCAGAGCTTTCAGGTAAGCAATACACGTGATGAACCCCATTATAAACACCATTAACTTTGACTTGTGTACACGTGTGTTGTGGTGTTGTGCTTTGTAGGTATGAGGCGAGATTCAGACAGAAACTCCTCCAGTTCAGCGATGCCAACAACATCGCGTCTCTTTTCCTCACAGCGGCGAACCGCTGGCTGGAGGTCCGAATGGTGAGTTTCTCACTCAAATGATTGTTCAAAAATACCAAAATAATATTCTGTTGTTTTCTTTGAATAGGAATACATTGGGGCATGTATAGTCCTGATTGCAGCTGTGGCCTCCATAACCAATTCACTGTTCAATCATCTGTCAACCGGGCTGGTGGGGCTGGGACTCACATACGCCTTAATGGTAAAAGGCCCAATAACACTTACATTTATGTCACAAAAGAAGATATTTGAAGAATTTCCATTGCGCCCACATTTCTCAAAATATACTATTTTGTGTTTCGCATATAAAGAATCTCATATAGATCTTGAACATCACGGGGGTAAAATAATTATTCTGTATTATCAGGTGTCCAACTATCTGAACTGGATGGTGCGCAATCTGGCAGATATGGAAGTGCAGCTTGGAGCTGTGAAGAGAATAAAAGCTCTTTTGAGGACAGAACCTGAAAACTATGAGGGTTTGCTGTGTGAGTATCATGTGATATATGACCCACATTTCCTCTGCGCTGACTGCTGCTGCTTCATTCTGTTTCATGTGCACCGATCTTATACAATCAGCACATCTCGATCTGTTTTCTCAGCTTCTGACAATCCATGGTTCTCTTTTATCTTCGAAGTGGGAAATCAAATGCTGGATAAAATCAAATGAATTCTATTTACAGAGCAAAGGGAATAGGACATTAATAACAAGTGGATTAAATACAGCATGCTAGATTTACATTAACATTTACATTTAAAGGAAAAGTCACAGAAAAATGAAAATGCTGACATGAATTAATCACCAAGTTTGTTTTACACCTGATTACATTTGGTGTTTTCTTGAACACAAAGAAAGATTTAGTAGGCACCATTGACTACTATAGAAGAACAAACTATTTTCTATTTTCCTTTTTAATTTAATTTATATAAAAGAAGATATTTTGATATACATTTAGGCATAATTTATTAAGATATTTTTCAACCATGGTAGTCAAAAAATGCCCCGGAAGTTGAAAATATTCTTCTAAACATCTTTCTTACACAGAAAAAATGGTTGTTGAAATTACTTAAATTGTGTTATTTTAACATAATTTATCTTGAAATTGGGATAAGTCATGTTAAATCAATATATACAAACATTGGTTTCAAATGATAAAATTAAGTAATTCCCACAACCCATTTTATTCTGTGTAGTTTTCAACAGAACAAAGTTAATACAAGACAGCTTTAGTACACATTTTCCATTTTTGTTTGGCTAAACCTTTAAAGTTACACTTATTTTGCACTTATAAAATCTCTGATCCGTCTGTATTTCTCAGCTGCTTCTCAGGTTCCAGAAGGTTGGCCTCAGCGGGGTGAGATTCAGATTCAGAATCTGAGCGTGAGATACGACAGCACCTTAAAGCCCGTCCTCAAACACGTTAATGCCCAAATAAACCCAGGTCAAAAGGTAAGCCTATCGATAATTAAAAAAAAAAAATTTTTAAAGTCCCCTGTGGTGAGACTCAAGTTTAGTGTTTTTTTAAACATTAAATTATTAACTAAACCAAACTAAAAATATAGGGCAAAAATTTACATTTATATTTAAAGGCAATAAGATATAAACATATTTATATTATGTTATAATATTACATATACTATTAACTAGTATATGTAGTAAAGTCAATTTCATTTTTGATTTAAATGAAAAATATAGATTTTGTTATTATTTGTTCCCTCAAATTTACTAGATTTAATGAAACAATTGTTTCTTATTAGCTTTATCCATTCAAATTTGTTTCAGTTTATAATTGTTAAAAAATAAACCACATTTATATCTAATCTTAGCCCAACAAAATATATAATAATAATAAGCAGTGATAACTAATCCGAACTTGAAATTATAATAAATACTTCGAGATTACTAGGCGATAAAGTACTGCAGGAAATATTGATTTATTACTCTCGCCTCTCTTCAGGAATTTGTTCTTCACTTGTCAAATTTAAAACGTCTTGAAAATGATTAATGATTAATGATTAATGAGTGACATATTCAAAATGATTGTTGCCATAGACTGTTGACTTGAGTCAAAAACAAGCGACTATGTTCCAAAATTCGGATGTTTTAGTTTATTTAAATTGTGATCCAAGATCAAATATACAGTATGAGTGGATGACTTATCTCTAAACTTTAAATACATACATTGTGTTGATCTGTAGGTTGGCATCTGTGGTAGAACAGGAAGCGGAAAGTCATCTTTCTCATTAGCATTCTTCCGGATGGTGGACACATTTGAAGGTAAAACGTATTATTTTTTTCATGTAGCTACACATTAGTTTAATCAGACTATATATTATATGTGACAAACGTTTGTTACTTCTGCAGGGCGAATAATCATTGATGACATCGATATAGCAAAACTCCCCCTTCAGACGCTGAGATCTCGCTTCTCTATTATTCTCCAAGATCCTTTTTTATTCAGCGGGACCATTCGGTAAATCAGTTTAGAGTTGAATTATAAATCTGCAAATTAACTGTCATGTTTTACCATGAACTCCAGTTTGAGACGTTCAAGACTTGCATTTACATTATGATTTACAATTAAACCTACCCTGAATAAGCAGCTATTATTATTCACTGCTTTTATCTTCTTTAAGTGTTCTGTACGGCAATGCTCCATTAAACATCAATATCAGGGTTCTTTAAAACCTGCGAAAAACCCTCCTGAACCTTCTGGGTCAATTGAGTTTATAAGGAGAGTTGTTCATATTTAATTTCCTTCCTGTAGATTTAATCTCGACCCAGAGATGAAAGCTACGGACAGTATGCTGTGGGAAGCGCTAGAAATCGCACAACTCAAACCTGTGGTTAAAACTCTACCTGGAGGACTTGGTAAGATGCTTTAAATTCTAAAAATGTATCTATAAACGTTTCCTGAGCCATGACACGTCACATCCCATACATCACTTAGAAGAGCAAAGCACCTAGTAATGCCAAAGCAACCACACCGCAACACCCTGGCAACCACAAATATCACCCTAGTATGTTGCCCTAGTAGATACCACCCATCATTTTTAGCTACTTTTATACCTATATGCTATAAACATAATATACAAAAGTATGACTTCAGAGTAATATCAAAAGGTAACATAAAACTGTAATGTATTTACTACATAAGAACGAGTTATTTCTCAAAGAAGCAAAAACGTGACAACACCAAAGTGCTTCACGGTGAAACGTTGGTGGCATATTGTGATCTCGCAGGAAAATGTCTCTGAATTTCAAAAACTGGACAGTTATTTGAACACAGTTGAATTTCTTTAGGCATCTGGGATTTTAGGAATGAGCGGTAGGAATGCTTCTCATGAAATTGCTTTTACATTAAAATGTTTTATAACTTTCTGTAAAGCTGCTAAAACCGATGAAAATAACTTAACCAAAACAAATAACTTCAATTAATCATTCTTTTTTATCTTTTTTTATTCGAATATGTAATTGTTTCACCTATAATTGAAATTCATTTGATTAATTATACACCCTAATGTTCATTCAGTTATCTTTGCTAGCAAACTACTGATATCTTTCTTTATTGTTTTTCGTTCTTTTGTTTCAGATGCAATAATAACTGAAGGTGGGGAGAACTTCAGCCAGGGTCAGCGTCAGCTGTTCTGTCTGGCGAGGGCATTTGTGCGGAAGAGCAGCATTCTGATCATGGATGAGGCCACGGCATCTATAGACATGGCTACGGTGTGTGCGTTTGTGCGAGCGTTCCTGTCATGTGTTTGCTCAGACGTGCGATATAGAACGTGGGACATAAAAGAAAGATTCCCGGAGGCCAAGACCTCGATTCACTTTAGACTGTTCTCAAGCATTCTCTTCTGTGCAGAGGCCGACACAATGACTGCCCTTAAATCTCTGGAGTAAATGAACCTCGATTCGCTGGTTGAGAATAATAGAGTGGAGGGTTAGGTGACGAATTCCAAATGACAGAAAAGCTTTAGTGTGAAATTGTATAAAGCTTTACCTGTGTATATACAACAATGCATACTTCAAGTAAGGAATATATCACTCAAAAAGAAAATCCGACAGCCTTTTGTCATTTCAAACTTGTTTGACTTATTTTCGTTTGCGGAACACAAAATAATATATTTAGATGAATGTTGGTCACTATCACCTATTGATTTGAATTGGTGTCAGTACAATAGAAGTAAATGGATGCCAATGCTGTTGAGTTATTTTCCATATAAGGTCTTGAAATAGAATGTATAATAAATTGATCATATTTGCCTTTGCTTTTATCACAGGAGAGCATTCTTCAAAAAGTTGTCATGACTTCATTTGCTGACAGGACTGTGGTCACTATAGCTGTAAGTCATCACTACTAAACTGCTGAAGTCAATACGACCTTGAACGGTTCAATGCTCTTTTAATAATACTTAGGGTCAGATTAGGTTCCTGACCATGTCTCACGTCATAATGTTTGTTCTTCTGTAGCATCGTGTACACACCATCCTGAATGCAGACCAGGTGATTGTGATGAAGAGGGGCGTCATCCTGGAGTATGACAAACCCGAAATTCTCCTCAGTCAAGAGGAAAGCGTGTTCGCTTCATTCGTGCGAGCGGACAAATGAGCAGAAGCGACCCTCTTCAGAAAGTGCAATTGTACCATGAAGAATTATTTATAACTGCTATTATCATTATCATATTTGTACATAAAATATTAATCATTTATTAATAAAAAAAATAAATAATCAGTGTTCTCTGTGTGATTCATATAATTGTATGTATTTGTTATACATGTCACATGTTATAATTGACAACTTTGATTGAAGGTTCTCGTGTGTGCCTGTGTTGTACGAATTGATGGGAGAAACAAAAGAAGAATTTCCCCTGAGAAAATGATAGTGATGCTTTGCAGTCTGCATGCACCACTAATGATACTATATAGTTCATAAAATTATTAAATTTAAAAAAATTTTGAAAATAAAAATATACTACAATTTGACTAAAACCATACCAATAAAAATATCTAAAATATTTGTGATATAATTAATAATTTTAATAAATATTTGATCTTGAAAATATAAAATAAAATGGTAGAAAATACTAGTTTTTAAGTACACCGCATACATTGTAAATACCACAATTTGATTTCATTTTTTACTGATTTTATTTAACTTGCAGCTCAAAATACACTCCCAATCCATCTTAATCATAACAATAACCTATGTGTCCTGTCAATAATAGTAGAAAAATACTATTTTTTTTAGTAAACAAATGTCAGGACATGCACTTTGTTTTTTATAAACTTAATTTGATTCCATTTA